>SRMA01023989.1:0-164502 GCA_007224835.1 Danionella cerebrum
TATATATATATATATATATATATATATATATATATATATATATATTTGTGTGTGTTAATTGTAACAGTCACACATTGGGCTATACAACTGTTTTTAAAAATGAATGCAGACTCCATAAATGTAGACAAAACTTTATATTTTTTTTATTAAATCATTTTGAATTGTAGTGGATAGCACTATGGCCTTTCAGTTAGAAGGTTGCCGACTTCGAGGCTCGCCGGTGACCTTCCTGGACGGAGTTTGCATGTTCTCCCCGTGCTCGGATGGGTTTCCTCCAGGTATTTCCAGATTACTCCAAAATCCCCAAAACATGCAGCAGGTTAATTGAAGAATTTAAATTTCCCTTGGGTGTGAATGTGTTTGTTACCCTGTGATCAACCGGTGTGTACCCCTGCCTCTCGCCCAATGTGAGCTGGAGCACTGGCAGACCCCCGTGATCCCGAAAGGGAACAAGCGGTTTGGGAAATGAATGAATGTATCTCGTAAGATTTCCAAATGAAAGAGGAAGGGGACATTGCTATTTGAACAGTAAGGTAGTGCCACAATGACAAGCTATAAATGTTACTTAGCCATAAATGTACATGGTCATAAAGACCATGATGATGATAAGGAAGTAGCGACTTGAGAAAGTATTTTAAAAACGAAACTTCTCTAGTTGTGCAAATCACTGGAAACATTGCAAAAATGCATTTACACAGCTGCTTGAGCTCCAACGACAGAATGCACCTTTCTGACAACTATTCAACCACATATTTGTAGCAGTGGCGGGATAAAAAAAATCTTAAGAAGTTGAGCATCATTGTCTTCAGATCAGAGGCAAATATTACAAAATACTTTTGTGTGGAAAGAAAACTAAAAAAAAACCTGTATCCAGATATCTGAGAAGGTGCTTTTGTGGGGTCCTGAAATCAGGCTACCATATGTGCAAACGCTATGTATCATTATGTTGTGCGCTGGAGCACAGGCGGACCACCATAACTTAGTTTGTCGTCCATACAAAGTGTGGGCTAAGCTTGGATGGATTCATTAGACGGCCTTTCTTTGGAGCCAATGAAGCTCAAAAGACCTCCAACAAAGGAGCTAATCACAGCCTCTCTCCTCAGCTTTGGCCAGGCTCTTTCTTTTCACTGGGTCTTAGATCATTTCTCACAGCTAGCTGGCCCACTACCTCCAAGCTTGTCTGGACGAACAAACAAAGCTGTGGGATATTTGTCCTCTGTGTATATGTACAGCTGTTGCTCCTATGCGCTATGAATGTGTGGACACCCACAGGCAGGCGGAACTGCTGCTTATGCTAGTTTTGTGTCACACACACAGGCCCACAGAGGTCTGTGAGTGCCAGAGAGTTTTTTTTGTTGCCGGTGGTTTGATAATGTGTATGTTTGCATATGTGTATGAGGGCAAAACAGACAATGGAACGGCAGGCCTCATTTCTAGCATTGACCTTGAACCCCAGTCGCCTTCATTCCCATGGTTCCTAGTGAAAAAGAGGCCTTTTCATTTAAGTTGTCTGCCTTGTCCCTGCCCTCCTTCTTTATAGTGTCCAGCCTGGCAAAACAATACTCTCCTCTCTGTTAAATTTTGTGTAGCATATGTTTTTCCAAATCAAGAGACAAAAATGCAAAACAGCATGTTCATGAAAAAAAATGTATATTGACTACAAATGAACATTTAAAGCACCATAGGTAACACATAAAACTTAAGTGACAGAGAGCTGTTGGACACAGTAGCTAAGAGGGTAAAGGCCTCTATACATAGATTGAAGCGCGTCTCGATTAAAAACCCATTTGTTTTCTCTCAATCCAGACTAAGAACACCCTGCTGAGAAGCCATCTGAAGATTTGTTTGAATCTGAATTCGGATAGTTAGAGGCCTTAACTTCTTGTTTGGATATTGCTACTCTCAGCCAATCATGATAAAGCTGGTTATAAGGTTTGTTGATTTTCGGTATTCTCATACTTTCTTTAATGGGTCAAAAATCCCTAGTTCACCAATTTATCATTTCGCCATTTTAAGAATGAAAGAGAGGCTCCGGTGGGTAAGAAACTCGGAAGTAGAGGGAAACAACCATGACTATGATAAATATTGAATTACTGTCAAAATATTTATTCATTTTAAAATTGTTTCTGAAAATCCCATGGGCTCTTCCCACAAAGCTACATCACCAGTAGGCTTGCAAGGTTCCCAAACTCACTATCCTACCTCGGAATATGGTATTACCATGAGTAATAAAAAAAGCCCCAACAAGTTTAAGCAATGGCGGAGCTGATAAGCGAACATAGCAGTGGATAAGCCAGAGCGGACAAAAAGTGAGCGTACCTTTTGGAGCAAAAGCCTCCAGAATAAAGTATTGAAACTGATTGCTGATACCATTTTAGATCCAGCTGAATACCACATTACCAACCAAGCCTAGTCACGTTTAGAAAGTAATGGTAAATAAATTAAATTAAAGGTCCGATAATGACTACAGCACATCCCTAGAGTGTCATAGTTGGAACTTACACAACAGTTAGACATCTTTTTTGTGATTTTCTTCTTACTATTTCTGGGTTTCTTCCCAATGGATCCTCTCTTAAAATGGCGGCCACTTTTTTTTTTCTAGAACATGTAAGCCGACCCCAGGAATCCATGTTCAAAAACTCTTAAAAACAAAATGTTATGCACATACCATTAAATAAACCCACTAGACTTGTAGTGTCAGCATATATTGTGTCTTAAACTTCAGCTTATAGGTCGCTGTGATTTCTCACATTTGCAGCCACTGGTGAATGCTTTATCTAAAGGGTCAGTAATTGTATGGCATTGAGAGAGTTTTAATACCAGACCTGTTGGACGTTTGAAGTATCCAACGCAATACATCAGAAGGAAAAAGAGATTTTTTTTAATCTATGTAATTTGGGTTCCATTGAAGCTCATATTTTATCCCAGCACATGTCATTTTCTCAAATTACCACTGCCAAGAGAGAAGAGAAAAGTGCACAGCCATGGGGTATTCCTCAGTTCCAGATAGAGGCTGTCTGTACCCCGCCTGTTCACTTCCCAGCAGCACCCACAGAAAGCAAAGAGCCTTTCTGACATTGCCCTACATTCAGCTGACTGATCCCACACACACTGTCTTCTGTCACAAATAATCATTACAGCTGCACACGGCATGCACACCCTCTTTCTTTCCCAATCTATTAAATATTGAAGATTTCAACTTTCAACTGGGAGCATGTTCCAGCACCCTCCCATCTAAACATAGAGCTACACACAAATTCACACACAGGTGTGCATTGCCCTTGCTGCCATACAAACCACCTCTATTAGAGTGTCAATCGTATTAAGATCTTTCCTTTCTTGCTGGCGCTGACTTTCAGAATCAGAGGAAGCCCTACATCCTCAGACGTGACTGCACCTACACCCATCCATCACACACGTATTTGCTTTCTTTCTTTCAACATCCCTTTGTTGCTCTCTACACTTCAAGGTGCCTTCCATTTATTCCTAATGCTTTCTAAAGAGTCGCACCCAAGCACATGCCCGCCTCTGTACCAAAAACCCATGTCACGGGGTCGCCATTAATTATTCCTTTGCTTACAGCATGATGTTGCCATGGTAATGTGCCATTAAAGTAGAGCGAGTGAATGGCAGTCTCTATGCAAATGAGGCTGCCACAAAGACTCTGGGTGTGGATTTGCAGATTGGATGACGCTACGCGACACACTCTGCATTATCATTTAATATAAAAGGAACCCTAATGTACGTGAGCTTTTATTTTAAATATAACGGACACTCATAACCAGTGCTGAAAAGAGCAGAGGAGGAGGGTTTGGAGGAACCAAATGGCATTTCAGAAAATAGATTTCAGTGTGTGTGCGTGTTTGAGAGTGTGCAAGGCATTTGACAAACATTTGAGGAACGTTTGCATGTATCTACTAGGCTTATTCCTGCCATTTGGAACAATTACAGTTATTAACAGGAAATTGGTGCATTAGAACAAATTCACAGCGTTCTCTGAAAATAAATAATTTGTTCTCGCTTAGAGAAGAATACGACTACAAAAACAGCAAAGTTCTCTCGAGGTTTAATTTAACGTTTTGGTTGAAGGCAAAAAATAATCCAATTAATAAATAAAAGAGAAAAACAAAAGAGAATAGTTAAACTCCAGGAACAGAAAGCAATAACTGAAAAATCTTTGTTGAGCAAATAAATGACATTTTAAATGACAAATGAATGACAAATATCACTGTAGAGGGGAGTGTTTTCATCTAAACACACACAGAATGTACAGTCAATATTAAAATTTCCTAAACTTGCACCTACATTAATACATCAGCAGTTAAGTTTGGTTTCTTTATTAAATAGAAGCAGCAAATACTGTAAACAAAATGGCATAGAGAGATGTAGAGCTAAAAAAACTGATGGAAGAAGGATATCTTTATTGGTACAATTTGTACATACTGCTAAACCAATTATGGAAACAAAATACTTCCATTGACATTGTCAATTTACTGTTTGTCATGGAAATAAGGCAGTTTAGTAATTAGCATTAATATATACTATAATGTCCCTAATTTTGTTTTTTAAATGAGCTCTTTCACTATTTGTTAAGCGACTATGTAAATCTGTGTTTTGTTGTGAGGAGGTGTGGATGCATATTATTGTTGCAAAAAGCTCTGATCCTATAATCACACCACAAATAGCCTTTTACAAATAGAAGTCTTAAATTAATAACATATCCTTTGTGTGCTCGCGGGATTGCAGTGCCATTGACATCGTAGTCACAGCACATGTTTGGATAAAACTGATTTTTTTCTGTGAAGTCTCAGAAACAAGATGAAGGGAGCAGAGAAAAATGAGAAATGCAAAAATGATGATTTGTTCCCTGCTGAGCGTTATGCCACTTTCCCAGAGCCAATCAAATTCTCTGTTCTTGAAGCATTTAGGGATGGCAGACCAAATCAGGAACAAATCACACACACTGGAATAATATGAATAAACCACAAGCAGCGTATTCGCCTTTGTGAATGAGTGCCGACTATTCTTTTACATTTGTCTGAATCTTATTTGTTTAATATGGTCAAAAATGTTTCATATTAAAGCTAGACTTTGTGCTGTAAAGTACTGTAAAAAACAAGATTGGTTATAATTAATAATAAAAACAAATTAAACATTCTTTCAAATTAAACTTAGTATTACATCTTAATTTATCTCTGTGATAGAAAATCAGCGTCAGACACTAATTTAAAAGGTAATCCATTCTTCCATTTCTTTACATTTCATTCATGTTTATGTTACAGGTTTCTGCTGGATCTCCAGTACATTGCAGAGCCACGTTCGCTGTTAAGGCGATTTAACACTTAGCATCTTCAATTCAACAGAATTTTCTTTTTTTTTTTTTTTTTGGACAGCATGAAGACACCAGAGCAAAATTACATTTTTCAAAATTACATTTATGGGTTTGTTTGGTTGTGCAGGTGGCCATTTTTCAGTAAGCAACAAATATACATTGTGTCTGCAGGAAATTCTCTGGTGTCTTCATGCTGTCCAAAAAAAGAAAAAAAAAAAAGAAACTTCTGTTGAATTGAAGATGCTAAGTGTTAAAAACATTTAGTCTTTAATTTGAAGCGTGGATTGGATTCTCTAACCCTTAACCCTTGCCCCTTCATTTAAAAGAGAATTTATAGCTTACTCTTCTGAACAGATTTGAGCTCTGCTCTTTGATTGGCCAATATTTTGCATATTCATTTTTCTTCACCTTTCCAAAGTCCTCAGAGTGTTGCCAACACATGTTTTTCCAGAGCTGGTGAAAATGAAAGCTTTTTTCTAATCAACTGAAACTGTAATCATTTATTATTCCTAGGTTCTTATTTGTGAATATGTCAAGCCTCTTATTGGTTTCTTAGTTAATAAAGTTTTAAAAGAAAAGAAAACAAAAAAAAATCTATATTTAAAATGCAAAATGGCCATATTACGCCTTTTTCAAAGCATTTAGAATAGGACCCACTTAGACTAGCAATGCACCTGTCAAAATTCAATATTGATCATTAATAAGGTTTTTGAATCAGATACGATTTTCAGTCTCCCCCAAACACGCTGTTTACCTCTGTTCCACCCACCTCTATACTTCCAAGACACCCTCTTTTGCGCAAACCCTGCCTGGCAGTCATAGTTTGAAGAAAGCCTCGTAGAGTCTTTTTTTAAAGCTGTATTAACAAGATCAGGTAAATATATTTTTGAAAATGACTACACATGATGTGCCAGTCCCTTTTATGTATGACCCAGAGTTTGACCTGGATCTCTCAGACAGCGTGCTTGCTCTTCATGGAAATGAGAAGTTAATCTGATTGGTTAGTGGGCAAAGAAGAAAGTCACTGATGCAGATTATTTTTGTAGAGCTCCTCAAAACGGAATATAGGATTACCACATGAACCACTGTAAACACAACGTTAAGCATTTCTCTGATGAGGGAACAAAACCGTGTAGAAAGCTTTAAAAAGTCGCCACTTTAAATCAGAAATCTACTTCACACCAGAATGATCAACTGACTAATGGGGTTAAATTTGAGATTCCAGGCAGACGTCATGGCAGATTGCAAGTCTGGAAGCAATGCTTGCCTTTTGCCTCAAGATTGCAAGTCATTATCAAGACAATTTTCCAGGTGATGAAAAATATCCACAGAGTCTGGGATAACTGTGAATAAGAATCACAGTTTGCTGGGAGGGGTGCTGGATCTACAATTTTATATGCCACTGTCAGATTCTGTTGCAGACTCTGTGTTTCAACAACTTTTATTTAGTGAAAAAATAAATAAAAATGACTGAAAGGAGCCTGGGCAGTGGGTGCATGCATGGTTTTAATGCCACTCTAGAGTGTTTCCTCTAATAAGCGACATGTGAACTAACAAATCTGCACATGGAGAGTAAATTCCAGCTATTAGACATATTTGATATAATAGTCAGCAACAGTGGCAGATACAGAAAGGTCTTTGGGTTCCTGTGCACTATATCCCTGCCCTAAGCTATATTTACCTAAGGTATATTTTGTGCCTTTCACAATCATATATGACACCCCCTCCCATCTCCCTCTCTCAAACACATGCACAAATACAAGAGACCAACTTTGTGTCTTGCTACTGAGAGTCCAATCAAGCATTTGAATGCCTTTTTTAGAGAGGCGTGTCAAGCAACATTGTTCATCAGCGCATCAGCGAAAGAGAAACCTCCCCTAAATTGCGTGTGTTGCACAGCCAGACTCGGTGCGGCTCTGTTAATTGATCGTTTCTCCCTAACTAGGACGTAAAATCCTGTTTTGTGTGTCTCTTCCCTTATGCTAATGAAGTCCAAACACAAGACTCTTTTTCTTCCCCTTCCAGGCTGAGCGTCCCCCTTCCTCTCTTTCTCTTGGTGAGAGGAGGTTTTGATGTGAAGATGCTATGACAGGCTCGCTCTCTTTCTCTCTCTGCAGCTGGCACCAAAGATGTGATAGGAGCCAGGACCAGGAAGCACTAATGGGATCATGGGAGAATGATTGCAAACACAAACACACACTCTTCCCAGTGTCCCCTCATACCCCTGCTAATGAGGGGTAAAGGGACAATATCGTCATTGTTCCACTCTTGTTTGGGAACCTCGGCCCAAGAACAATTGTTGTTTATCCAAGCAGTGGTGAAAGTTCTGGCTGTGTCCGTTAATTAATTGCGGTTCTGCTGATTAATTCGGCTCAGTATACACTCAATTTTACATCCTACCATTACAGACGAGGGACCCTTGCTGTTCACTGTCTCTCTCAATTGCATTTTACACCATCCACTGGCTTCTATTCTCTAAATACAAGTGGACTCATTCACTTCATTTGCATGTTTTATCAGTCAAAAAGGCAAAAATTTATAAAAAACAATAATTGTAATAACTGTACAAAATTGGATGACATGCAAAACACAGATTTACATAAATATTTTAGCATTGAAGTTAATTGATTTGCATTTCAAAATGATATATCTAAATACCTGCCAATCTGTAATAGACTGATATTATTTTAACAAGAAGAAGAGTAATAAACAAACTACTCGGATAAAGTTTGCACAGAAACCTCGATGTTGGCTTGTAAAAGTAGAGTTTAAAACTATTTTGTATTAGCAAACTGGATTGGTTGCCAGGTACAATTTTTTTGGGTTATTATGGAGGAGTCTTTGATGCACAAAGTTTCCCATGCCAACATGAGTGATATAAACTACTCCCAATATCTCTATGATTTTTCTTGGTGAAGATAGTGATATTCCAAATTGGTCGCAAAGTGTAACATCCAATTTGGTTGCTATAGAGAGGTCACTGACATGACATAATGTTCCATTTATCATTTTAAGTCATATAAACCAACCCCAATTTATCAAAGCCGATATAGAGTTCAGAAACAAATGTTGCTAGGTTAAACAGTTTGGTTGCTAGGGAGCTGTCAGTGATCAACATTTTTACAAAACATTTTTCTATGATGTTTCGTCTTGAAAATATTTATTTTTAATGACCATTGTTAGTCATGCTTTAACTCCTTCTAGAGCCTAGGGTTCAAATACTTTCGCAAAGTGGTTAGTATGTTCTTGCACAGACTGAAACCTCCACAAGTGTAATCTGTTTTATGTTTCTAGAAAGTTCTCAGTTTGAGTTACAGCTTAGCAAAGTTTGACCACATGGTAAGATAGATAGCAAGCTGAGTAAGATCAGGAGTAAGACTAAGAGGATCTTTTGTGTTTAGTTTTTCGGATTTGTCCGAAGCCGAAAAACAATATGTTCGCTTTTACAAGACAACCTCATAATTACATCAACCGTTTCAAAATGACGAGTAGTTTGCCCTGACTTTTTTTAATACCTCCTGATTTCAGTCTATGGTGCAGACATGCCATTGTCACAGATGTCTAGATGTACTCTCCCGGCAGCTACTTCTAATCATGCTATTCTATAACCTTTATCAACCTCATTGGTTTGCTTCAGTGGGTGTCTCATCCACCCACTGACTGCCCTCTAAAAGAAGAGTAGGTCTTATAATCCAGTTCTAACAGTGAGAATATAGACCTCCACTAGAGGCACCATAATATTTTCTGCGGCTCACCTAACACCCCTCGCTTTGCTTTTGTAAGATACAGAAACAATGGCAGTGAGGATCAGCAGCAGTTTTAACAGAGCGACTCGACATCTTGCTCTCCAACACGGTTTACAGATTGATGTCGGTCTGCGGTGGCATCTGTGGCACTGGTGTTGTGCCCCCGCGACACATGGGTAGGTTTGGATGTACCTGCCCAAAAATCCCAAATCAAACATATACATTTCATGTATGTTTAAACATTGACACAAGGCCTTAACTTACAGGAAATTGATAACTGTGCACAAGCAGTCTGCAGTGTCATCGAGGATGCCTTTAAGGGGCACATGTCCATTCATTATTATTAATCGTACTTGCAATTGTACACATTGTATTTTGCATTTAATTCAAAACAAAATAACAAGTAAACCAAAATGTATTTATTTAATATTATTACAGCACTATTATTATCACAGTTTACAACATTAACTTTGTATTCTACTAATTCATTTTAAGACAGGGGTGACAAAAAAAAAAAAAAAAAATAAATAAATAAATAAATCGATTTAAATTGTAATTTTTTATTTTTTTTTTTGGAGGCTATATCGCCCAGCCTGAATTCATACTCATAATTGTTATCTTCACACGAGCGCTGCCATTCTTTAAGATAGAGACACAAGTTATTAAAGACTATTTTACAAACAAAATATTTATTTCTGGATTAATATACTCCAAGTAGTTAACTGACACTACACATTGCTGTGGTGGTCTCATCTTCTAGGTTTTGGTGCACATTATAGCATTGGAGAATGCCATGCCCCATTCCCAACAAGCAATATGCAAAGCACCATCATGAATACAGGCAATTAGATGAGGCCGGTGAGGTTTCCTAGCTTATGGGAAGTGACATTTGTAGGGCAGAAGCATAGATCCGCATAAGCGAGTGTGACAAATGCCTAATCCCTTCCTCCACATTTCATCGTTTCCAGAATACTCTCTTGCATACACACACCTACGACGCATATTCGTGCATGCTAGTTATACACACCTCTGCAGGAGTCTTACGCTCGCATAGACAAGTACACCGGCACCAGATCTTCTTAATGGTGTTCTCTCGACACCAAGGCTGTTCTGCATGGAAATCAGACAATCCTGGAAATGTTTGTGTGATGGAGTGAATCTCAAGGAGTCAATTTGAGTTATTGAGAGGGAAAAACATGCACAAGGCATACATATCTAGGTGTTCTGTTCACACACCACAGAGAAAAGCAAAATGACAGACAAATGCCAGCGTAATAACCATCCTTGAAGGCTTTTACCTAAAACCATGCGACTCTAGTAATAATGGATTGTGTCTTTATGACACATGCTAGAAATCACGATTCATCGTAACACACACACTTTAGCAGAAAATAAAGTCCAGGATCGGGGATTTGACAGTGTGAAAACAGAATTTACTATTACATTTCTCAAAACCAGACGCATCCTACTGTATCAGTACAGTTTGTCACAGAAATCAGCACACCTCTATTATTTTTGTGAATATACTTTAATGTTTAATATGTGCACCTGTGGGCTTTATTTTAGTTTAATTTCATAGAGAGATATCAGAACCGCCAAATGCCGTTCTGAATTGTCTTGGAAAATCAACAATCCGTAATCCTTCACGTTGCGTCTCTTTCATATGAGGCGAACACAGTAGCACCTATAGCTAATTTGTACATGTGCACATCTTGCATGTATGCTTAAAAATGGATCATCACCCCAACCCCCACATGTACTGTAGCGAGAAGAAAAAAAAACACACCTGCATACAATGTGGCACATTGCAAAAGCTTCTCCCAGCAAACCTTTCCTTCCCACAAACCAGCACATACACACCATGTCACACACACAGTGCATGGCAAGGCGTCGCTCACACCACCCAGGAAATTAACTTGACATTTTATGGCAACCACAGAGAAAAAATATGGAGGGAAAGGAAAAAAAAGGAAACAAAGCGTACCAGAGGCACAGATAACATAAAGCCTCTTCTGAGCCTTGCCATCATATTGGGCAGGATTTTCCCGATCTGCAATGCAGACGGCACGGGGTGGCCACAGAAAATGAGCTTTTCCATCCTCGCCCTCCTTCCTCCAGAGATGACTGCTGTCTCCCTCTCTTGCACTCTTTTTCTCCCTCGACAAACGCTTCCTGTCTATTTTCATATCCAATTCACTTGGTCCCATTGGTATGGTCCGTACTGATGTGAGGTTAACAAAATGAAATAAAAAGAAACGGGACAATCCCACCTCAGAATAAGCTACCAATTAAAAAGATACAGCCGCGCATGACAGGGAGGGGGTGCATATTGAAATGAGATTGGAGAGCTGTATTTCGACTGCTTGGATTTATTTTTCATATGCGCGAACATGCTAGACAAAGCAATACCGCACACCCGTCCTGTTCTTTCCTCTTGCGTAGACATAATCTAGCACATTGTATCTCTGCTACGGCTGAGCTACACAGAAAATAAAGGATAGTATTAGCATTTTATTTTTACAGATGAGAAAGAGTTTAGATGTTCCATCTTTCTGACCACAACCATTATAAAGAACATTTTAGATGAGAAAAAAAAACTTAATTTTGAATACTGTGCTAGACCTCGACATGCAACAGAGCTGTGTTAATAATATGGCCCTGCAAGCATGACTCGTTTGAAAACAGGTTTTTGAAATCGTGCCACGACCAGGACTTGTATTCATATCCTCGAAGAAAAAACATAAACACTCCGTGCATTAAGATTTCGAACCCGTGCATTAAGATTTCGTAGTGATGCTGAATATGTTCGTCTGACTAGCACCTCTATGTGGCTGGGTCCTGCTCTATTAGACATGCAGGAATGTTAACATCATTATGCATTATTCTGAGTGTCTGTCTGTGTTTTCACACCCCCCTCCTCCGCTCTCTATCTCTCTCCTTCCCTCTCTTCAATCGCCATATTGTGTCTGAGGAGAGGCCCAGACGTGTGTGTGGCATAGACTAACACAGTATTGTGTCTGGGGATGGGCATTATTTTAACAGCCTTTCATGTGCTGGTGCACACAAATCACCCATCTTTTTTGGAAACGAAAGAATTGGCAAACACAGACAACTGCAACCAATTGGACATATTTAGAAATTATACTAATTCACTTTTGAAAATAGTGTCTGCAGCAATATAATTAAAAACACACCCTTTTCAAACATAAGTAATAATCTTGAAAAATTCTAAATTAAAATAAAATAAAAATATTAGCTGATTGTTAGTTGATTAGTTGGTGAGAAAAAAATAGTTTATTTATCATGCAGATTCACACAAAATGTAATTAGTGGTGTCTGTCTCATCCCATTTTTAAAACAATAAAGCGGAGGGGAAAATTGTTTAAATATTCAGCTGAAATGATACAAATAATAAAATTAATAAATAATAAAAAAGGGGTTATTAACAAAATATGTTTAGAACAAAATAATATCACAAACTACATTTATAGCAATCCAAGATAAAGAGTAATATGTGTAACAATTTTGAAGTTCGACCCATTTTCATTCACATTAGTAATTTGAATCATTTATGTCTAAATTAATGAATGAAAAAAGGAACCCAGCTAAACAATAAAAGACAAAACTAACAACCCAGATTTTTTTATTCAGTAAAGAGGCAAACCTTGTTTAAGACACATACAACAGAGGGGAAAACTAGAGCAAATGTATGTGTAATAAAAAAAATGCTAGATTTGTGTTAAGAATTTAAATGAATCTGCAATTTTCGTGCCTTTTAACCTCCACTCCAGCATTCCGGATGAATTCTTAATACAATGCATCCTGAAAACATGTAAATGCAAACACAGTGTATTTGCAGTCAACCTCCACCTCTGCCTCTTCTCCACATCTACTCCGCCACCCCACCCCTATAAGAAATCTGCATATATTTGCATGTCATTACCATGTGCATATTCTTTGTCTCTGAGAGGGAGGCATGATGCGATTTACAACCACACAGTGCGTTGCTATTATGCACAGCGCCTGAAGATGCTTGGAATATTAAATGAAAGTAAAAATGCTTTATCATCTGCAGTCAGGAATGGCTGGCTTGCTTTTAGAAAATACGATTAAAGCTTAAGTTTGATTATATAAGAGACAGAGACGTGGAAACTCTGGAAGTCTGGATCTAAAAATATTTTGAAAATGCCAAATGAATATTTTCAAAAGCAAACAGCACGGACGTACTTTATCACAGCTTGTCCGGTATACACTGTAGATAACACTGAAACGTCCTTGCATAGAATTGGTTAAAAGAGATCAAATTTTACATCATCTGCATTGAAGCGTGTCCATATAGCGGACATTTGATACACAGCAGAAGCATGCTGTAAAGTGTAAACTGACATCTTTTGTCCTCGTAGGCTCTTCGATTTGTGAGGTGGCCTGCTGTAATCATGCAAACGCAGGCGCCAGACTTCATTAGCTCCTCAGGGCCAACACTAATCACACCTCAGCAAGGCTGAAGAAAGGAGGGGACATGGCGTATGCATAAAACAGCCGGTCATTGCCTGTGTTTGGCTGATAGACAGGTAGAGACATCCATGCAAACACAAACTGTTTTTTTTCTAGCCTTTGTCCTTTAATTCACAGACTCTGCCAGTCAGCTATCATGCAGATGCAGAGTACATGAAGTGTGCTGGTAATATTTTACAGCAGGGGTAAACAGTGAAGACACTGCGTGTAGTAAAAACTAAAAGTTACTAGGCATGCATGTTTTCTATAAATCTAAATGACATCATTTTTATCTATTGAAATAGAGCGATATTAATTCCACCAGATTAATTGCCATCTGTAATTATATTTATACACATATACTGTACATGAGAACTCACCGGATGTTTGTTTGTCAGTTGATTGTGTTGATGTAGATTCCTCCTGGGTTGTTGGCAAATAATGTTCACATTTTCTTTCAGATCTGCAATGACAACAGGTAATACTTTATTAATTTGTTGGTCCTTCGAGCTGGATTACTGTAGGAAATTATCTGTCCATAAATTGATAGTATGTAGATTGTACCACTGAAAGAATAACAAAATAAAAAAATCACAACAACATGTGCCCATTTTCAAAAAGAAAAATGCAAAAAAATGTGAAATTTTAACAAAACAACAGGTGGCAGTCAATTCCCTCTGTTTTAAAAAAAAAAACAGTATCCAGCATTAAGTTTGCGAAAACAAAGGCTTCTCTGTTTGTGATCAAAAAGGACACATACATATGTAATCGTTTAAATGCTGTAAGCCACGGTCTTTGTAAACAAAGCAGAGCATGATGACAATGACAAACCCCACCTCCATAACTTGGCCACAATTGAAAAAAATGCAGTTACATGGAAACGATGCTGTGTTTACCTGTGGACGAACTACGCAGAAAATTACATGTTTTTAAAATAACCACGTATGTGTGAACAGGGCCTTATTTACAGGAGCAGCATTTAAAAGAATTATCATTCCATCACCTGCCTGAAAAAAAGACACCTTGTGTAGGGAGTGAATGAATGAATGAATGAATGAATGAATGAATGAATGAATGAATGAATGAATGAGTTTTATTAATTAATTAAGTAAATTATAAAATTTACACCATGGTCAAGACCAAAGAGCTGTCCAAGGATGCACAGTGGACTGGGCTATGAGGCCATTGTTAAGCAGCTGGGTGACAATAGTTGTTGAAAAACACAAACTGTTAATATCTATTGGTTTTGGGCTTCACATAGGATTTCGCTTTTTGGAGTTTCACTGAATGTGAGTATGGTTCAGGACCTGACCAGAACTATTGATGCCAGATGATACCCAAATCAAGCTTTTACCTCAAATAAATTTGAGGATGCTTTTCAGCTACATGGACGGGACAACCACACTGCATCAAAGGTGGCAATGGACTGGGTCATGCAGTCAAATCTTTTTATGACGCTTTTTTCCATCAGCCATGACATTGAAAAATTTGATGAGAATTTTTGTATGACAATGACCCAAAGCACAAAAGCAGCCAAAATTGTAATTTCCGCAAATATGTGGAGGAACCTTTGAAATATACCTACCACTGATATTATGGGTTGACCATTTCTTTGTCTGTGGTGAAAGCTTGCAAAATTAGCAGGGTGTCAGATACTTTATATTTTGTAGAGATAACACAAAATCTCAGGCTAAACCTATATTTAACCACCTCTTTGTTTTAGGCCACACATGAACTAATACAAAATTTTTCCAGATGCAGTATCTTGTAGATATCGAGGAAACTACAGTAGTCAAGGCAACCAACTAAGTAGCATGAAAGTGTAACATCTGTGTGTGGATTCATTTTAAACTCAGTTCCTTTAAGCGTTAGTGAAAGATAAGTTAAGGCCAGAATCAAGTCTCGTGCCCCCACAGCTGCAGGATGTGATCTCAGGATGTTCAGAAAGATGCTTTGTCCCTGAGCTGCTGCAGCTGGAGTCACCTGGAGGGACTTCAGCACTCTGACTTCACACATGAAATGGCTCTTTGTGTTTCAAAACATCCCTGGGTATGGGAGGATACTGGCAGGGGCTGCATGACTGTCACCTCAAAGTACGTCTCTGGCCAGCAGAGCCCGAGATCTCTGCAGGCTATGCATTTCCCAAAGAAAGACACACAAGCATACACACACTCACACTCACACTCTATAATTCCCGATTAACGCACAAAATTAAGACCATCTAAGCATTATTTGATTGGTAGATTGGAGTTTTTGACATTTCATGACACAAACTGGCAGGTCGAGACTGTACTTCCGCATTAACGTCGATATTTTATGTGAATTTATCATTCTACAAAATTCTACAGTATTGCTTAGCTAAAATACAATCTAAATAACTTCTAGAGAATATTGTATGTTTAATAATACTGTAGGTGTAAACTTGTGCAGTATGTGTTATCTAGAGAAAGTCTCAAAGAGGATTGTAGGGCCATGTCCATATAAAGGTAGTCCTCTCCTGACACATGTCAGAGGCAGAGTGACAGCTGTCAGCTTTTATTAAGCTTCTCTGTTCGTCTAGCTGGAGCCTTTGACTTAGTCACTGCAGCTACACAATGTATCCAGCATTGGATTACTTTTTCTTCCACGTGTCGAAATAAACTTTATTACTCTTTTTCTGCAGTCAACCATGAGAAAAGTGTTTATCAACTTCTGTCACCAAACACGTTTCTTTGATTTATCAGGTACAATTATTCAATGATTTTAAGTCATCTTGACCGCTTAAGATAAATGCAAAGGTTAAAAAACAGAAACAAACATTTTTTCAATTGAAAAGCAAAAATTTGTTTATTGTTCCAAAACATGTTTTACAACACAATATATGCAATGAAAATAAGAAAGCATTAGGTGCTAAGGACTATCATGGAACTATATAAAGTTACAAATCAATGTTTTACACATCAAAAAATGCAATACACAGGTTAGTCCTCTTTGCTGGCATGCGACTGGTCTCACTCCATTTATGACACACTGGACAGAGAAACTCAAGTCCATTTTAGTTTGTGGTGTTGTAAGTGTTTGAGTCATCCCATCCCCCAACTCCCATCTCCACCGCATCGGTGTCTGCGCTCACTGGATCCCTCTGCCAACACCTCGGCCCTGACAATCAGTGGCTACTGGAGTATAGATATATGAAGGCAGACTGCTCTAGCATGGAGCCAGGTATGATTCCCCAGCTGACAGTCTGCATCACATCTGAGAGCCAACCATGAGCTCTCCCTCTCACTCTCGTATAGATGCATAGCCATAAAGCTTATGGACTATGGCCCACTAACAACCAAACATTTATGACCAATATTGCATATGAAAGCTCACAGGTGCAGCAAAACTTGTTGTGGTAAGCATATCAAAACAAGGTATTCCACCATTCCCAGCAGTATGACAATCTCACAGTAAATCTACTTGTCCTCCCCTTTCCTGCTTCACACTCATAGCTATATCATTATCCTTAAACAACAAAAAGTATAGTGAAGGATCTTCAAAACAACTGTTTTACCAAAGGATTCTGCATTGAATGCATTGATTTGTACCAGGTGGGGTATATTTGTATATAAGTTGTATTTTAAAACAGTGAACCCTCTAAAATCAGGTTAAAGTGAATATCATCCTATTACTGTTTAAAAGACATCTGTCATCAGAAACAATCAGTCGTTCAGATTGCAAAATCTTCAAAGATCAAAGAGCTATGGACGCAAGTCAGGCACATGGGTGTGAACCTACAAAAACAGGACTGTGCAGGAAGGAGACATTGGGTGAGATTATGTGAATGGAAGAAACTCAAAATGGTTGTCAATATCCGTCAGTCTTGGACTGCACGAAATATCCAACCTTGAGTTTCAAAGATGTACCGCAGAGCTACATGGGAGGTCATCAGTATTTTGAGACTATAGTCACCAACACACTACCCCATCAACAACTGATAGCTTGCCAGACCCCCAATTCCTCCTGCTCAATTAAGCCCATTTGCAGCTTGTCTTAAGTTAGCCAGCGAACAATGGAATGATCCAGAGTAGAACTGAGTGAAAGATTAGATCAATACAGGGCTGTTTAAAATCAAGAAAAAGCACTGTATTTGGAAGAGGCATGTTGTCTAAGAAGCCAAAGTACCAAACATGGTGGTGGAAACATTATGATTTGACTACACCACAATAAAGGAATGATGAACCATCAAGTAAAGTTAGTTCTTAGGACAGAACCACGGCCAGGGCTGTGATATGCTGAATTATCCATCCGTGACACAATGACTTAAAACACATAGCCAAGAAAACACCATTAAAATCCTGAAATGGTCTTTAGATCTTAATCCCATTGAAAATCTGTTGCCACACATCACCCTCAAACTCTTTATGAACGGAAAGTATCGCTCATGAGAAGTATGTAAACCAGGTGGACAATTTCTAACAAGGATTGTGCAATAAAATAACCATGACGTCAGTTGCAACTCATAAAAGAGTTTCTAACATTTTCAAGTGAATTTTAATGGATTTAAAAAATTCTCTCACTGCTAAAAATACCTAACTTCTTTGTCTGTGGGTAATCAGTGAAACCTCCGTTCCCTCATGGAATGTACGTTACAAGCAATCCTTATGGAAGCAAACAAGAAACTCCACCAAAACAAGTATTTAAATCTTAAGTTTTCAACTGTGCAAGCATGGATTATGGTTTAAATGCCACACTTCTTTATTCTTCTATTTTGCTTCCCTTGTTTGCTCAGAAAGCATAACGAGGATTTGTTCAGACAATTGTATTCATAAGCTGCATTTGGGGCTCCCAAGAAAGGGATCCAGATTGTGACAAAATGAGGAGGGAGTGTCTTAAGAAAATTGGAACAGAACTCGTCACAGCAGGCGTTTTTTAGACCAAGAGGGAACAGACCACATCTTGATAAATCCATGTTTGAGAATTGTTTTATTTCATCTAAAAATAGATTTACTTAAACTACAAAAAAAATGTACATAAAAAGCTTGTGCTTTTTGTCTGAACCCTTTTTTAAAATCATCTTTGGATTATTCGGGACAGGGGATGCTCTCATCGTCCCAGTTACTCACTGAGGGTTAAAAAAGATGCAAGAATTTAATTACAATCTCTCAGCTTTCATAACTGAGGTCTGCACACACACACCAAGCATCAGTGTGGGAAGGTGGGTAGTTGGTGAGTGGGTAGGGATTTTGCTGACACCTCTTGTAACCCACTTTCACGCTAATTAACACTTCTCAGATATGCAGGGTGATACAAGTCTACATGACAGGCTCAAGAGGACATTTGCACAGACCTTTTCTTTCTTTGATAATCTCGAGTGACTGATAAATGAGTACACAACTCTTGTGGTAAGCATGAGGAATAACAAAACCAACAGATGCCAAAGACTACAACAAATGCTTTAATAAGTCTGCGTTATTATACCACCGCTATTGGTCACCACACATATCAGTAGTCACTGTCCAAATCACAGAAGGTCGCTGTTTGTTTAACGTAACTGTCACTTGTCCCTAAAAAAACCTCACTGCACTGTAACACTGTGTCTTTTGGGATGCTTCACTGAATTTGAAAAAGCCCATCACTCATCTCAATTAGATTTTATATGCGTGCAGCACATTTCAACATGATAATGAGTGAAGGAGCTCGGCCCCCTTTATTATTAGCTTTTTGTTATACCGGTGGATATTTCATCAGGGTAATAAAAGTGAAGCTCAATTTTCCCAATGAATGGAATATATCTAGCATCATTTTGAATACATTTGCATGCAGAACACGAATGCATCGTTCTATATCTTTTAGCAGATCTGAAAGGGGGTGATGTACAAGGAGGTATGCATTAAGAGTCATTTCTAGCACTCATGCATCTGCACTGCCAAGAGGATGTGCAGAGATGAAAGGTAATGCAAATGGAAGTGTTATACTGCGAGTTCTACTCCAGACAGCCATCTTTGAAATAATTAACAATGTAGAACCGAGTGGAGCCAAGGAGAGGAATACCAAATCCTTTGAGTAACTCCTCCTTCAAAAGATAGCAAGCGGTGCAAATTTCACCTGTATTTAAAACGCTCACTAAATTTAGAGCATTTCAACATTAACTGGGTGATTGAGCAATTATAATAATTGTCAAATAATAAAAAATGGGTAATTTAATGGATACCAATTCAATGAAGTCATACTAAAACATGTCAAAACGCTAGTGAACTATCCTTCTTTGTAGCTTTAGCCAAGGGCTACAATTCTTCATAGAGGGAAAAAAAAATAATCAGCTTCTAATCGCACACAGCCACATATGAATATAAAGTAGGGGAAATGGAGAGGATTCCATGCTGTGTTGGAATATGGCACATGTGTTGTGCTGGATAAGTGCAAGGCATATGTAGACGCTGATGTGCGCGCGTGTGTGCGTGTGTTTGTGTGGGGGTGGTTATGCATGCAAATGGGCCACTTGACATCAGGGACTCAACACTGGGTAATTTCATAATTGGCGGACACGACTATGCAAACACAGTGACACTGTCTAGAATTGTGTAAAGCGGGCATCTACTCAAAATGCCAGCCGACATTTTAGGTCTTTCCTTTTCGCATGCTCACCACTGCTAAATTCTTTAAGATGGTGGCACCTCGAGAGAAATGCTACTGCACTGATGGAGCCCAGCTCACCTCCTCCCTATCCAGAATCTGCAATGTGATCCTAGGAAGATTGTGGGGTACCCTATGCCTGGCTCACCTGCATAATGAATAATTTAATTCCCACATCACTAATGAGGATATTAAGCATGAAGTCGGAAGCTTTCACATACATGGACTGTAAGTCTGTGCGGAATACGTTTGCATAGCATCGAGAGATTCAAACATAATCATGCCAATGAGCCGCTATGCATATGCGCAGTTTTACTGCCATGCAAGACAAAGAGAGTCTTTAGAATTGTGATACATGTTTTACATGCAGAGATATATAACCTTAATTTTGACCAATTACATTCAGTCTGTAAGTCATTTAATAGAAACATCTCATGCTGATGAATTGCAGCATTCTATTTTTATTGTTTGCTATTAATGGAACCCAATTACCTAGATTCTTTCTATTTTATCTTTTTTTGTAATTCTCAGAGCACGTTAAGAACATTAAAACGTCATATGGCTACATAATTCGAGCATTAAGGTGCACTTGTGAAACTGTGACCCTCAAGAATAATTTGAAGGTTGGGTGCTTAATCAATGCACACAATTGCTTTGTTTATAGCTCTGACTATACACCTCGATGTATGTTGGAGTACTTATAAATGTACATTTTACAAGCTCAATAAGTCTTGATTCCAAATAGCCAGCAATGTCTACATCTTTCAACCAACTCCCTTGAAAGGTCATGGAAGTCCTCCATCATCATAGCAGTCATGTTTTAAAGACTTCAGAACAAAGTGGTGGGTTTTTAGCTGTTGGCCCGACCCACAGACTGATTAATTAAACAATGCATCACATATCCATGAAAAAGATAAACAAACAATAACATATCAAATGTTCAAAATATCAAAATGTACCAAATGTTCAAAAAACATATATTTGATCAAATGTATTAATTACAGGCGTTTCATTTTGACACTGTCTGTCCTCTATACTGACTGTAACACACTGGATCACATCAGTCTCTCATGATCAGAATGTGTCCAGCTAACATAAGTTTAATGTTAATCTAAAATCAAGTAAATTCAAGATTTATTTTCAGTGTCATTATCGTTCATATAAAGTGAACTGTGCCATTGTGTCACACATAAACTACTCAAATCATTTAATTTAGACAACAAAGCTTACACTTTGAAATACCACGTAATATTAAAAATAGAACATCATCATCCAGAAATTCACCCACGATTCAGTTTTTCATTTTGTCCATGTTTCAAAATCAAGCAACTAAATGATTAGGTCCAGTTTTTACATTATGGATAAGGTTAGGATTAATTGTTTTTATAATTTAAAAAATAATTAAAATAGACAGATCACTGATGCAACTCTTGAAATGTGCGTTCCTAAAAATATACCAATGCTTTTTGAGAATCCAATGGATCTTAGACTGATTAATCAAAATCTTAGCAGCAAACACCAAGCTAGCAGTAAAAGTTTAATAAACACAACACAGTGAACAACGTGTGTCTTTTTTATGCCTTGTTAAACTCTTCACACATGCATCTCCCACCTACTAATAAACGCTCGCTTACAGTAAATGGAACCTGTTCCATTTTGCACATTGCCATCATACGCATGTGAGATCACCCCTTGTTGCCACAGCGACTCCAACCAGCACGAACAACACTGTGCATGTGACCTGGTCGGCAAGAAGGGGGTCTACAGTATTCTCTGAGCCAAAGTGTATCAGCTTGTTTAACATCAAAGTATATTTGAAGAAACTTACTGTTCCATTACTCTTCAGAAGCATTATGTGGTCATTAAATAGAATGTGCTTTTAAGAAAAATCAGCTAATGCTCCACAAACTTTAGCAACTTTTCATGCTTTAAACCTGGTATATTTCTAAAAACAGAAAAAGCATTTAAATATTATCAATCTGAATGCCATCTTAAAATTAAGGCATCACAGGGTTGTTCAGTGGGTTCAGTAAATAAACCATAACACCACATTAAATTTAACAATAAATACGTTTGAAAGAGTTGCCACATGAATATACATCTATGCAACTAAATATAACAGTAAAAAAATAATGTATAAAGTCATTTCAAAATAAGAATTTATTAAAAGCTAGCAGTTCAATACACAGCTTTAAAGACAAATATGTGGATTCGCTGTGAAAGATAGAAGAGCTGGGAGTAGGATGACAACGTGTAGTATCCGAAAATATGAAGATTGCTTGCCAATGAATACTGATAAGCTGCCACTGTCACCATGGTTATTCAGCCTATTACAAGACAGCAATATTACAGCACGCACACGCGCACACACATGCACAATAGCAAACGGCCCATTCATGATGCGTCTGGAAGCCAGCCAATACTACAATCAAATTAAAATTCAAAAGCAAACTTAGAGTTCACCTTAGGCTAGATTTTAAATTAAATAAACATGGAGAATTTTTAGATTTTCTACGCAATGCACAACTACATTTTGATTGTTGATGGATTCTATACAATAAAACATACAAATAAAATAAATAAATTTATGGTCCATGGAGGTAAATGCAAAATATATATATGGCAAATAAAAATAATCAATAAAATATACAAATATCTAGGTTGCTAAAGCACTGGTTTCATAAATGACTTTCTTTTCTATCGCACATGGATAATGACAATGATACAAATAATAATAAAAAAATGCAAAAAAAACCCCAATAAATTGTATCTAAAATATATATATATATATAAAATGTATTAAAAGAATATAGAAGAAATAAACAGAAAAGGCTAAAAAGAGTTATGAAAATACATTGACAAATACTGTTAACACCTAGTATTCTTATATGGAAATCATGAGAATCCAAATGAAAGGTGAGAATGTGCATTCGGTGGATAATGTTTCAACATAATAATAATAATAATAATAATAATAATAATAATAATAATAGAAACTCCATTCATTCAGAGTAGAGCATAAAACGATGCTAAACATCTCCAATATATTTTATCATAGTACAAAGTTGTACATCTGATTTTAGATTTATTTACTTTGCAATTATCGTGATCTTAAATGAAAAATGTAGGCCTAGTTAAAAAAAGAAAGTTGGGTATTCCTTAAGCCAGATATTATCCCTTTGATACACAAAAAGCATAAGAGAATGTGTATTAAGGAAAAGCTACAGTACGTTTTCGTTTGCCTTGTGAAATAGGCTAAACAACATAATTTACACAAAGCTTCCAAAATGAAGAGTATCATTCTTGAATTAGGAGAGTCTCCGAGGTTAATGAATGCGGTCTGATGGGTGGGCGTAGAGCCAGACGGGGGGAAATCTCACACTTGTCAAGTTCAAATACAAGCGCACTGAGGACAATAGTGGTGGTGTCACGTATAACCAGGAGCTGAAGCAAATACACTCTTTAAAACTTCAAGCTCGCTGCGCTTATTCTTTCCCCACATTAACAAACCCGTGTGTAGCAGCATGAAGCAGCAAAGCAGCGCCTGAGCTCTGGCTATCACGTCTGAGAGATGTTCACAGCCGTTAGGAGGCTCCTCTGCTTTGAGGCCCGCGTCTGCTGATGGCTGGGAACGCTCGCCACTTTCTAAAGGGATGCAGATGAGTCGGGTGCACTTGACATCTTTTCATGACCCATGTCGCCCCCAGCCCCCCCGGCCCGCCAGAGCTGTCTGTCATATTCTGGATAGGGCCGTGGCATTGCCACTTGCCCTCGAGCGTGGGAATGGGAGCGTCCAGACGTTCACATCTACTGCGCTCCGTTTAACGGAATCAATTAAGGAGGACCTACCCCCTCGCTCCCCATGTGCCCACCCCTTTTCATTTTTGTCAGCTCTCTCTATATGTCCTAATTATTTCTGTTAGGGATGCCAGCGCCGTTTCCTGGCCAAAGGCGACCGAGCTGAAATAAATAGTGAGCACGTGGGTTTCTCTATCTTCACGTGTCAGATTTTATAAAACGGATAAAATAATTCAAATCCGGACAGATATAAACCATGTAAAATAAACGAGTCTATAAAGTAACATGTATACGTCACATAACAACCTCTGTTGCCTCTGTATACTTCTGCAATTTATAGACAACTCGAGTTGTGAATTTTAAACTCTAACCAAATGATTGACAATGTGTTTATAGCTAGCGAAAAATTACTGAGTACATTTTCTATTGCTAAAAGCATCTTCATTTTGGCGTCCAGAGTTTTCGACGAGCCAGGAGGCAGTTTTTACTTTCGGTTATCTAGCTTTATGAAGTGCTATATACTCATACAGCTAGATAACCAAAGATAACAACTCGCTTCCAAATCCACGACAGTAATCCCGGGATACCTCCGTGTCTTGTGCAAGAATAAATCCAAGTGCAGAAGTTGCTGAAACAAAGTAGCCTAATAAAACAAGCGCTCTTCACAATCGTCATTTGTAGTTCTTAAGGACATCAACGGAAATAAATGACAGTTTCTTCACGGGCAAGTGACAATCAAACCCGAAGCTATAATCCATTCGCCACCGGAGCAGTTAACGTTAAAACAATATGAGAGTTCGGGTGAGGAGCCTGTCGAATAAGAAGCAGTCATCCTCGCACAGGCCATCATTTGCATTGCAAATCACCTCCCAATCTCACAAAAGCCTCCTTTGGTTCTATTAAATCGTGGCAGCCGCGATAGATATCCCACGGAACCAGCGGCGAGCTTATACAAAGGAAAATCCGACTCCAGAGGAAAAAAAGTACAGCGGAAAAGAAATCGCGTTTCTTTCCCCACTGAATGGAGTGATCTCACTCTTATTTTTGGACGAGTGCTGGCAGGTTCTCCGTGTGCTGAGGAGATCGCTAATGCTTAAGATCCCCGAGAGCTGCAGAGACAGACGAGAGGAGGACTGTGTTGCTGCTGCCAGCGGTCTAAGAGAGGGAACAGGGCCACATCTCGAGGAGTGGGGGGGCGGGGGGCGGAGGGGGTAAGCGGGAGGGACGGGCTTCCAGTACCAAAATATGGACCAGGCACAAGAGGTCAAAGGTCTCGGACCATAGGAGTCCAATGTGATGCTGATGATGGGGATGATGATGATGATGATGATAATGATGATGTCATTAGAAACCTCCAGAGTGCGTCTTCGTCGCCCGCGCAGTTTATACGTCTATTCACACGCTCTTCTTTTTTGACAACGAGATGGAAGGAAGCCTTACAATGGCGACACAATCACCGTCGCGCACGGGATTTTAGATCAGGTGCTTTATGAACGCCACAGGGAACCGTGCGATCGCCTCTCCAACGTTGAGAACACGCAAAGGTATGTTTCAGTAGCTCGCCGGACAAAAGTATCAGGGCATTTGCCACTCAACCCCAGACCATTACAGCAGAAATTATTTAGTGTTCTTTGTTATGCATTAGTATAGAAAGTGCTTAACAAACCAAGCATTCAAAAAGTATCGGCATCTTCTAGTGTTGCAGCACCTCTCTCTCTCCCCCTTTACCCCCCCCCACCCCCCTCTCTCTCCCTCTCTCTCTCTCTCTCTCTGTATGTTTGAATGAACAATATTAATAAAACAATACATAAGCTTATATAACGAGTCTTCAATTCTTTAAGTGTGTCCTTTTCTCAGTGAGATGCATTTTTGTGAGATATAAAATTATAGAGAGAATAAACAATGAAGACTTATCAATGACACAATGCAGTGATAACGTGATATACTGATAACATGTGATCTATCAACATGCAAAATTTATCACTGTACTGGTTTAAATCTATGCACCATGTGTTATCCCAAAGTATCAGTACAAACGTTTACTTTTTAAGCACCCAACTCCATTGCAATTAATTGTGATACCCATCTTTATTAGGCCCAAAAGCCCATACAAACGAACAGAAGTGTCTTCAGATGTACTTACTTGAACAAAGGTCTTTTAATTAAGCAGTCGACGTGAATATACAGAACTCCTAATAGAGGCCGATGCACGAGGGGCGCTCGGTTTGAAATTGCCGCTAATACTCAGTTCATTACGCGTGCCTCAGCGGCTCTCAGCAGAACACTAAGCACAACGACCGTGTAAACGCGAGCCAGTGAGAGGGGGAAGAGGAGGAGGACTTGAGAAGTTTCCCATAACCTATTTGTCTGCGGCACCAAATAGAAAAGTGCACTGTTGAGCAGAAAAGGTCGCCCCCCCTTACTTTCCTTTTTTTATGAAGGGTGTTCGGGAGGGGGCAGTCCTCTCTGTGAAAGAAAGGACGTGCTCTGAAATTCAAACAAGTTCGCCAGGTCTTTTGTTGGACTTGAACTGAGGAGGCATTGTTCCTCTATTGGCGTGGAGTAGCCTCAAGTTCCCAGACCAGGTTAAGGATTGACTGCGGTAATGATTTTGCTCTGAGCGGTTCTGCCAAACACGCTTTGACCGACGGAAAACAAAAAAAAATATTGACAATCATTAGCTCATGTGGAGAAATATGATTAATACTTTAAAAAGTAATGCCGTCTCAAGTAAAACTACTATTTGATTTATTTCACACGTGAACTTGAGCGCCCGTTAAAAGGAAAGGTAATAACATATCCATAAACACGCCCTTCAATTAATAGAACATGTTGATTTCCATTCTGAACCTCAAGTTCCATTGACTAATTTATAAACCCTTTTCAACAAATAAGGCAAATAGTCGTAATAAATTCACTATAAACCCGTATTTTTAATGTGAAGAATAAACCATGTACTGCTGTAAATTATGTTTTTGTGTGACCCCGCATTCAACCCCTATAATGTATGTTCCTATTCTGTGATGGGGGCATCAAATATCAACTATATCACACCCTAAACCCCGACTCTTCACGTTTATATGTGATTATCATTACTAAGCTAATATAAGACCACAGCGTTCCAACAACTCAATTTCAGTCTTAGACACTCATTCAGGAATTCTGCTTAATTTCTAATTATTCAGTGCTCTGTATCTGACTCAAATGAATTCACGTTTAGATTTTGCAACGAGGTCACGTCCAATGACGTGGCTAAGCCTATCAGCTACTTGCAGCCATATTTAAATACATCAGGGAAATTAGCGCATCAAATATGCAAATTTCCAACAAGCGCTTTCTTTCAGCAGACGGAGTTATTTGCTTTCACGGATCGGTTTCGGGACGTCGTTGTCGGAGGACTGTGTCGCAAGGAGGCAGCTTTTTGACCGTAAACACTGGATCATATTCAGAAAGGAAGACCGCCAGAGAAGTCGCCCTTCATGAATATTGAGACGCCTGAGCTGCTTTCTCTCCGCAGTTGGTCCTTGCGTGTGCGTTATTTGTAATATCTGTGCATATTTATAAGGTATAGTTAAATTTCATTTGCATCGTCGGATTTAATATCTAGATGAAAATTCATATGAAAATCTATATTAAATTGTGATAGACAAGTAGACCAGGTTGTTATAGGATATTGTAGAATACATTGCCATTGTCTATTTGTATACATCAACCAATTTGCAGTTTTACATTGATTTGAAGAATATATATATATATATAAACAGCGCGTGTAAACGAACAAAAGCATCAAACACAAAAGAGCAAACGTTGTATTAATATATAGA
Source organism: Danionella cerebrum (assembly GCA_007224835.1). NCBI lineage: Eukaryota > Metazoa > Chordata > Actinopteri > Cypriniformes > Danionidae > Danionella > Danionella cerebrum. The sequence goes on from SRMA01023989.1 coordinate 27,792, forward strand.
CATCATTAATAAAACAATAGTATCAACGAGAAACAGTTGATTAAATATATCGAGTAACTATCTGACGATTCAAATCTCGATTCAAGATTTTTTTTTTGTGAACGAAAACCAACAAAACCAGCAATATTAACATGTTACAATTTTCAATGCTCATCTTGGAAATGACCAACCATTTAAAAATGGACATCCACTTCCAATAATTTCAACGAAGGTACTCGATAGAAGACAAGCAGAATCTGGTTTAAAACTTGACTAACAAAAACTTACCACTATCGTCAGTATTGGGCCTAACATCCGTTTCATAAGAATTCGCAAGAGACCCGTGTCTTGTCCAGAACTTTTGCGCATCTCTCCTTCAGCTCATAAAGCGTACGATCTTCAACTGAACTGGTACCCAATAGCAGTGGTCAGACAGGCACACGCGTAAAGATGTACTCCCAGTGGGTCACATTGCGGGCTGTCCTACGCTCGCTTGCTTGCTTTACAAACTTTAGACAGCCCCGTCGTGTCTCTTTAAGCACAAACCAGTGAGAGCAAAAAAAAAAGACTTACTTGAAGTCTTATGGTGTCCTCTTCTTGAGACTTCTACAGGGTGCGAAGTTTTCAGGAACATGTGTGTTCTGCTACACCGGTTTGCAACTCAGCAGGACCGCGATTACCATACTTATGCATATTTAAAACCTAGCAGTAAAGAAAAGGATTTCAAACTTTCCCACAGCTCCAATGACAGACAATGGCTCTCCACTGCAGCGACTAAACATAGCACAATAAAAATAGATCGCTGTAAGCGTGGAACGCAAATACGTCATTAAAATCGAATGCAATTATTTTTAAACGTATTTTGGGTAAAAGTTTACTCACATCCGAACGCATCCATCAAAAGAGAGTTTTAGTATATTAAAGGAGAGCTGTTGCTGTCTAAAAAAACAACTCACGAATTCAATTTTTATTATATTAGAATAATAGGCCATTTTCGAAAAGTTATATAATTTTCCATAAAACAGATTCTACGAATCATATCTCGAAGCTTAACTGCAAAAACAGAACTCACAGCGACACAATTTTTCTCCTTCCATTTTGACACCTTTTCATTCTTTCACGACTCTAAAAGAAAAAAAAGGAAAATTAAATATCATCTAAACCTTATAAACTTAACAGAATCGGTTAACATCTGTTATTTAATTATTACGATAATTATTTTTTTTGCCCAGTATATTAATCTATTATGGGTATTAACAGCACTAATGTAAAAACAGATGTACTTTGTTAGTTTCATTGTTGACATCTGCTGACTGATAAGCACACAGCGGCTGAAAGAGATTTGTGAATAATGACGCAATGTTTTTTTTATCACGCAATTACTTAATCTTGCCATTGTTTGCAATTGCTAAATGTCATTGCAGCGTATGGGAACAGTTAATGTCATATTCTCTAAATTTAAGCTCAGTTCTAAGTATGTCTTAATATGCAGACATGTCAATACTAACAACAACCACTGATTTAATAGAATTCGAAATAAGAGGAGATAATGAACACAATAGTTTTCTATGATACATGGCGACATCTAGTGGCATGGACTTCGAATCCAACTCAAGCGACACAAAGCAGCAAGCGCCCAAAACGTTTTAAATTAGCAGTTAAAAATGTCCGATGAACAATCAAAACCCAAATGTTGGAAATGCAAAAAAGTGTAAATTATGCATTTGGTATTTGTTAAACGACGTATATTCAATCACCTAGAAACGAATGTAACGACTTCAATTGTGTTGAAGTTAAAATCCGAATAACACTATAGGATTTTTGACTCATCAAGTGCAACACAAACGGCATACTTGTCCATTTACAAGAACAGGTATTTTTTATCAACCAAGGCTGTTCTTGGTGACTTGAATTCGCAGTAGTATTTGTTCTAAAGTGTATAAAAAAGGATCAATGGATCTTGAAATAATGAACAATAACGAATGAATCTACTCATTTGAAACGCGATTATATAGCTTATATTGTGGATTCGATATTATTCGACACAAACCAGAAATTCTTAATAATGTGGTTTTATTTTTTTGTGAGCCGTGTATTTGTCTGCTATATTTCGATCAGCAGCCCATATCACATCGACATTTACATTTGTTTTACAAATGTTTTGATTTGATTAGATGAGTTTTAGTTAGATGTTTTAGTTAGATGAAAAAAAACGCGCACTGTTTTTAAAATAAATAAATGTTCATTACGTGTGCTATGTTTGTTAAGGAGACGGAATATGCATTTTAAGCAGGGACTTTCGCAAGGTCTTTAGTCGATTAGAGATCAGTGTTATACCCAATCATTTAATAATATTCATCAATAACACATATATACTATTGTCTAGAGTAGCATTTCAAACAATTTTCTTTACACTCTTGTTGACTTGTTTGTGTTAAAATCTCTGTAACTATTTTAGTGTGTTTCACATTGTTTTATCTGCACTGTGAAAATTCCACGTGTGTGATAGCAGTAAAGCTCAATATGAATTTGTCATTGCCAATAAACGTTGGATATAATACTTGTGTGATCATTAAAAACTAGCACACACTGCTTACATTTTAAACTTTACGTTTAAACGGGGAACATTTAAACCAAAAGTTAGATAAATATGGCCTTAATAGGTTAGATGCTTTAGCCTATAACTTAATGGAATTGTGTTTAAATTTAAGGACAACAGCCTAATCTGAAATGTGAACGGCAACTCGTTTATTTATTCAATAAATGTATATATTTAATTTTAAATGTTAATATTATTTGTATTTTTCGAAAAATTTTGTTTAAAAAACAAAATGGTATGACGTAAAATTTTGTTTGATTGTTCAAAGGCTATAGAAATGTACGGAAACATTGCTAAACTATTAAACAATGGCGACATCTAGTGGCCAAATTAACCACGTCTATTGCGGTCTCCGGATTTTTCAATTGATCACACTTCAGAATTAAAATGCAATTACAAACTTGTGGTTATTAATGTTTGTAATTAATATTGTTACTAAAACAAAAAGTGAGGTTAGAATTCACAAAGCAGCTGCTTTCAGCATTCGGCTTCATTCGGGAAATTTCGATGTTCCAGTCACTGAGCTCCAATGAGTGAGATTGTCAAACTAAATACCTTCAATTGAAATTAAATCCAGCTGTTGTTATGGTGTCTTGTCCAGTGGTCCATGTCAGATGATTTCTTGCTCAGTTATTGTTGGGGGCTTTTCTGTTCTCCACAATGTTCTGGTTTCTTCCCAAAATTCAACAGTGACACATCTTCAAATCTTACATGCCCATGTACTGTTTTTAGTTAAAATCCCGAGACCATGTGTCTCCCACTAGGCAGTGTCACTTTTCGGTTCGGTGCCTTTAACTTACTTCATTTTAACCCATAGCAAAACTAAGTTCTATAAACGTAAAAGGTAAACTCACCTTTCATTGCTGTCCCATTTCATTCGCCAACATAGCTTTTTGTTTGGGACGCTGAACTCTCTACAGGTGTGTTATCATCTGAACTGAGAAGGGTGAGGCAAACTTCCGGTCTCCACAAATGGACTTCCTGCTCTGGATCCTCACGAAAACGAAAAAGCCTCCCGATTGACCGAAAGTTTTAATTGATGGTCAATAACATTTGCTGCTGTGGAGGTTTTCGGAGAGCTTTTAATGTTGAAGTGCATTTAGACTTATAGCCTTAGTTTTAATTTAATCTTTAGCAAAACCAAGTTTTGTTTAAGAGGTAAACTCAATTTTTTTCTTGTTCCGTTAAATGTAATTAATTTTCTTTCTCGCTTATTCCCTTTCGGTGTCATGGGGGTCTGCTCATGACTATCTCCAACACAAATTGTGCCCTGGACAGGTCACCAACATTCACTCACACATTCACACCTAACCTAACCGCTAGTTTTGAGGATTGTGGGGGAAACCAGAGCACCCAGAGGAGAACACGCAAACTCACCGGCGAGCCTCATACCGGCAACCTTCTAAAAGTTTTTCGTATTAGTAACCTAAACAGTTGCTTCATTGTGAACAAACAGCTTAAATATAATTGCAAATCTCGTATGTATTAACCAATAACAACAATTGTCATATTAATAAGCTAACGTTGTCATTTTCAGTTGGTGTAGCTATACCGTCCTAAGGTCATGAGCTTGGGTCTTCATGATTGAAATTCTAGGATCTCTGAAACAAGAGGCCAGATTGAGTTTCCTCTATATGGTGATGGAGAGCTTCTTTAGAGATAGGGTGAAGAGCAGAACAATTGAATCCCTTACACATTACATGTCTTCCTATGGAGGTGTTCTAGGCATGCGGGGAAGACCCAAATGCATGTTATTGAGACAATGTAACTTTTCCCCTGCCTGGGAAAAGAATTCTCCTGCTGGAAGTGGGTGGTGGAGGAAGAGTCGCAAATAAAGCAGAAGAAAATGTAAGGATTAAATAACAATATGTTGGCTTGTCAAAATGACAGAAAATGAGCTAAAACTAATATCCTTAGTAATAGGTCTACTTTTAACCTCTCTTGCACCTCTCGAAGACAGCATTAACTGACAACTTACATAGCACCATTAAATTTCATCTACACGTGAGCGCTGTATTGTGAGTACTGTATATATTCAGATCATGCAAATGTGAAAGACAAACCACAATATTCAGTAAGAAGACACCAGGACACATATGTAACTAAGAAAGCCAGTAACTTTACTGAATTCTCTGCAAAATACAAATACCTTTTTTTAGTCCCAGCAGGAGAAACACTTTTTATTCCATACATTAATGTTTAGTAAATACAGCTGAATCGAGTCCCTTGAGATACAGAGATGTGGTTTTAATTTAATGACATCTTGTCTTCAAGTGGCGACAAAGTCCAGCTTGTGTCGCTGAAAGCCTCTTTCTCCTGGTTAGAAAACAAAAAGACGCTTTCTTCCAACCTCTCCCAATGCAGGTTTACAAGCTACATGTTTACTACAGAACTTTTCAGCATTTTTGTTTATTTTTTTTACAGTTTATTGTTTATATAGTTAATGGAAACAACACTCAAGCAAGAGAGAAAATTAAAAGTTCAACCAACCAAAGAAAGTCAAAAAAACGGTGAGTCATATATCGACAGATGAAATAATAACAAACAATGGCATTTTTCACAATATTATCCTCTTGTTAAGCTTTCCTATTCCCAACAAGAGCAACCGATTGAAAAGTCAACTGAGGCACTGGTAGGGTGAGTCCAAGGTACCAGCAACTACTATCAACAACTGTGAGGAAATACAATGGTGTCATAACCAAAAAGCAAACTGGATTGTCTTTGGTAGAACAAAAAAATCTCCCGCAGAAATCCCAGAGTGCACAATAATCATCTGAACAAAACTTGTCACGATTCACTAAACGATGACACAAGCGCTTACACAAGCAGCCATGAGGTATCTATGACTGTGCTGTCTTAGAAAAACTTCAGTGCAATGCGTAAAATTATGCGACACTGGGAACTTTAAAAGGTCGAGAATATTTTAGACCAATGGCAGTCTGAGAAAATATTGTGTGCTTTAGAAACAGGGAGCATAAGTGTATTCTGAAACTATTTGACCACCCCCCCCACCCCATGAAAGAAGAATAAAAGAAAAAAAGGTACAATTAAACATTTAGCATGTGCAATTGCACATAATCCCCGCAAGAGGGAGAAAAGTTTTCACCATAATTTTTATCATATAGATTCATATATTAGAAAGCTATACACAAGCATGTTAATTTCACAGATTTGAAAAAGATACTTAATATTATTATTCAATATAATTAGAAATACACGTTTAAAAACAAACCTTCTACAAAGAGGAAAAAAAAAACATTAAGCAAAGCAAGATTTCACTGTCTCTGATTTCATGGCTTATGGTTCGAAAGCCCAAAGTTTCTCGTTCTTTTCTTATCGTTTCCCATAGCAAAGCTATCAAAACACATTCTGGCTTTTAGAAACTACAAAAACCACAAAGATGCTTTGCATTGTATACTTTTTGATATGAAAATATACGCAAGTGTTTCATACATTTTTTTCCATTTTGAAATTTTAATACTGAACAACAAATAAAAGTCCTAGGTTTTAATGTCATCAATGGCTCTTAAACTCCTCACTCTTTTTTATCTATCGGCAGAAGAACTTTTTTCTCCAAAAAACACCTCATAACTTAAACCATAACCAAGGAGCTTGCACATATATCTGTACAATCCTTCAAAATCTTGCATAACAGTTTGTGTTTGTGTAAATTCGGCAATATTGACCCATCTTGACTCTTCCCCATGTTCCAGCCTCCATTCTATGTACAAGACGTTGAACCCGCAACATGATATTTTTACTCATAACATTAAGCAAAAGTGCCCTCTGAAAGAGTGGCACTAAAAGAAATCTGTACATACTGTACTGGTACAACAACTCAAGTGCTAAGCTGTCACATCTATGGAGGAAAAAACCCCAAACAAACAAACTCTCTGCTGTGCTCCCCATGTGGCTGAATATCACTGAGACAAGTACTTCACAAAAATGATATCAAAGAGTACCTGACGCCTTGTTGGTTTGCTACTCTGCATACATGTACACCTACACAACGTGTAAATATATATGCATATATGGTCTTCTTTACAATGTATTCCACACACTGCACAAGTTATGCATAGTAACCACCCTGTGGTACTAGTCCTCTGATTCCCCCTGGAAAAACTGTCAATCACATCAAGATGAACATCAGAAACACTCTGAGATAAAACAAGAAGATTGAACGAAAAATGATTACAGAGAGCACTTCCTCTCATCTCTGTAACACTTCAGAGAATGAGGGAAAGCAATGATTTGGACGAGTCCAAAACAGCAGAGAGAGAGCCAGAATGTGTGGCTGCGCTTCACGTGGGGAGGTCAAGATGGAGGACTGGTCAGTCCGACAAGGCAAGACTGATCATGTGGCCCATCCTTCCGAGAGACGCACACGCTTGACTGAAGGGGTATCCTGCTCATCCAGACCAGGTCGGCCCAAGCCCAGGGGAGAGTGGAAGTCATGGCGGTGCTCGTCACGGTCACTGCCATCGTGTGAGCTGCCACAGCTGCTAAGGCTGTCGGCAGGGGAACGGCCCGAGTCTTGGCGCCCATGCATCCCTGGGCCCTGCTGCTGTGCATGTGGGTGCGAGGCCAAAGGGCCGTAGCCGGCTGGCGTGGTGCTGCTGGAGCGATCTCTAGGAGGAGAAACAGGTTCGGACTTGATGTGCAGGCTTTGAGTAGGGGGCAGCGATAGATTTGAACCCTGACATAAGTGAGTGCTAGAGCAATTTCTGTAAAAGGAAAGGAAATGAAGGGGATTACAGATCAGAGAGAGTGCATGTGAACTTATTGACATATGCAAACATTACTGAAATGCAGTTCGCGTAGAATAAAAATACTGGCAAATATTTTTTTAACATTCCTACAGCTTTAGCAGTTGGCTTGAAACAAAAATTCCTTCTGAACTATGGTAAGTTTCTAGATGTTCCAAGTGTTCCAAAATGTACATTTAGAAGCTCCAGAGTTTGTGTTAAGATATTACAAAGTGTGTATCAACATTTTACAATGTGTACACTCAAATATTCCAAAGTGTGTAATGGGAAGGAAACAAAGTCTAAAAGTTGCATTTAGATGTTCCAAAGTGTGCATCTACATGTTCCAAAGTGTACAATAAGATGTTCCAAAGCGTGTATTCTGAAGGTGTATAAGGTGTATTTAGATGTTCCAGATTGAGCATAAACATGTTCCAAACTGTGTTTTCTGAAAGCCTAAAATGTACATTTAGATGTTCCAAAGTGTGCATCTACATGTTCCAAAGTGTACAATAAAATGTTCCAAAGCGTGTATTCTGAAGGTGTATAAGGTGTATTTAGATGTTCCAGATTGAGCATAAACATGTTCCAAACTGTGTTTTCTGAAAGCCTAAAATGTACATTTAGATGTTCCAAAGTGTGCATCTACATGTTCCAAAGTATACCCTAAAGTGTTTCAAAATGTTTCATTTAGAGATCTAAAAGGTGTGTTTGGATGTTCAAAAATGAAACATTACAATATTGCAAACTATGTGTCAAGATGCTCCATGTATGCATTTAGAAATTCCAAAGTAATATGTTCCAGATATGCATCAAGATACTTAATTATGGGCAAAATGTGTCAAGATGCACAAAAGTATGCATCTAGGTGTTCAAAAGAGTTTGCGTTTTTCAAGTAATCTTGAAAAGATTACAGTTTTTCACTGTAATCTTTAAAAAAATCCAACCTTAAATCCGACAACAGGTTAGGTTAAATGTGACTGAGCTCACCCCAGCTGACTGAGGGCAGAATGCTGCATGTTCTGGATCTGATGTTGTTGCCAGCCACTCATTGAGCCCAAATGCAAGGTGTTGGCACTGTTGAAACCAGATATGGAGGAAAGATCTGTGCTGCTCAGAGAATATTCTAGAAGAAAACATAAAAAAGGCTTGACGTCAACTTTATTGATGCTCATTAAACGTAAATGTCTCCACCTGCTGGAAAGACAGAGCTATTACATGCAATAATTTGGTCGGTTCAAATAGACGTAAATTGACATAATCTTTAATAACCAGTGTGTTGCACTGTTTTTTAAAGGTTACCAGAAATACATGTTTATACTGAAGGTCAAATCAAGCGGACAAGAGAAAAAAAATTATATCATTTATTAGTATTACTGAAAGTAAACTGAAAGAAAGCTTATGTATAGCACATATTTCTCAATATAAAACGAATATTAAATATCCAACTTGTTTCCTCTCAAGCTGAGCTGCTGTGAGCCTGTTGACTCCAGCTTTTTAATATCAGCTTTATTCTACTATTTACATCTTAATATTTCTCAAATGGTAAAAAGCTCACAAATTTTTTTCCTTTATTTAATGAATTGTAAGAACATTACATTTTAATGTTACATTCACTTAGTTTATAGACTTAAATTAGAACTAAATAATAAAAAACAACTTTGTTTATACATTTAAATGACAAAATAGAATGTTTTTTCAGCTTTATGTCACTTGTGCCCATTATTCCCTGTTACTGATTCACTATTTCTGGTCAGTTTGCCTGTTATCTTACATGAACTTACAGATATTACTTTTCGTCTTTTTTGAACACTTTTTTGTGATTAGTACTGCCCTTAGGGATGATACCCGTTAATGTAGTTCTAGTCTCTTCTCTGAGAGCATGTAGGTTCTATTGCCACACACCACCTCTGCATTTAATTAATGCTATTTTAGTCTTCTTGTATACTTAAAAAATAAGTCATTTATTCTCATTATTATATAAAATAAAATATTTAAAGAATTTTCAATAGTAAGATGAGTTTATAAAGCAATCTGCCCCATGATTTAGGGAAAACAAACTACAGGTCATGCTCTACCTACCTGTACCATATGATGTGGAAATGGCAGATGGGTAGCCTCCCATTCCCTGTCCTGGAAGAGTAGGAGTGGCTACAGAAACCACAGGGGTTGCCAATGACTGAGCAGATTGAGAGTTGTTTATTCTCTGATTCTATAAGAAGAAGAGGACAGATGGCATTTCAAAATGACAACCTCATAAACATATCTGGATCTTCATCACACTAGTGAAAGGCGAGATAGTGAAAGACATTTCTTAAACGTCTGAGTAACTAGAATTTAAAATCCTGCACTTGTTGTTATAGAAACTGAGGGTTTCGAATGAAGTTGATTCTGGGGGTTGGAGATGTTTTTTTCTTTATGTAGAGTTTGGCAGAACTGCTGGATTATGTGACAGAACTGTGCAGGAGACCAGATGGCTCCTTAACAGGTGTTTGGCACTATGGGTCAAGGTTGTCTGGTTGTCTTTAGGCTTTAAGACACTAAAACAGATCCTTCCATCTTTTTGTCTATAATGTCATCGCTATAAGTGACAGTGTCACTTACCAATAGAAGATCAACATCCTCAGACTGGTGCAATAAAGAAGGGCAACAAATCCACCATTAATAGCTGAGAGTGAAGCTGGTGGACCCCTACACTATTTGAGCAGACCATCAAACAAGAGCGAAGCTGAGGAAACTCAACAATTTATTAGGTTCTTACTACTTCTCTAATCAGGTAAAGAAACTACTGAGGATGGGAAACATCATGACAACTGGAGGCTACTAGAGGCTACTACAACTAGAACCATGTAAGATTAACACAAACGTTGTTCTAAACTAACAAATACTGACTTCAATCATCTTCAAAATAAAAATGCTGATATCATATCTTAGTGGCTCTGGATGTGTTGACTACACTCAAAAAAACGATTCTTGCGCATTGTTCAGCTAACTTAATTTAAATGAGGCCACTCAATATAATTCTTGAAAAAAGTAGTCCCAGCTTAATTCATTAAATGAAGTCAACACAATTTTAACAAAAGCAGGTTTACACATTTTTTTTAATTGAGTCTACATAATATTTTTTCGTTCGTCTTAACCGGATATGCGTCATCAACAGAGGGTCGGGTGCAGATTGATTTTTCAGCGGTGATTCACAGGTGAATCACATTCACATGTGGTTTGTAGCTCTTTGTTTAAATGCTTAAGCTGTCTCAGAATTAAGTCCACATTGTTCTGAAGAGGACATTTTTTTTGTTTTGTTTAGGTTGAATGTTACTTATGTTCATTTAAACATGTTTACAAATTTTTCACTTTTATAAACTGGACTTTTTTGTCTTTGTAACAGTTTAGGTTGAATGCTACTTATATTCAATTAAACATGTTTACATGTGAACAACTTCTGATCAGGATGTGTCTTTGAAGTTTAATTAAACATGTTTACAGTTATTTCACTAAGCAGGTGTCAGATTCTTTTTGTAAATTTGTCATTTCTCATAGTTAACTGTTTCTCCTTACTTGTAGCAACTTGTAATTTGTTATAGCATTGCATGTCACATGTAGACCTGCATAAGTAATTTCTATGGGCATGCTAAATATGTAAAAGTAGTTTGTTATTTAAGTAACCGTCTTTAACTTGGTCAACTTGGAAGAAATTATTTTGCTGTTGTAAATTTTATTTAGTTGGCAGGACAAAATGTATGTAATTGAAATGGCATTGTTATATATAGGAGGCGTGACTAAATGAACTCTTTTTAATATAGCATTATTTTATGTTGTAGGCATAGAAAGATTAAATCTAGTTAACCTGACAAAAATGTTTTTATTGGGCATTGCAAAAGATATTTTTTTAGGACTGAAATAAATTATTTTTGTTCAAAATTCCTAAACAAAATTAATTCACGCAACAAGAATAAAATAAATCCATTCTACAATTTAAGTTTAATTGGATGCACAATATAATTTCGTGGAAAAATTTACCTTAATTTAATTAAGTTCATCCAACAACTTTTTTTTGAGTGTAGTATCTGTCAGTTTTTTCCCTTTCTATGGATATTCTTGAATACATCACTCTGTGAAACAACTACCGCTTGTTTACCAGTGACCTTTGCTGCATCATCTTCTTGAAGAGAGCATCAATTTATATCTGACAAACCAGCAGTTTTCTTCGTGATTCATTTAAAAGAGAGGAATCTTTGCAGATGAAATATGCAAATTTTCTGAGACATTGAATTTAGGTCTATGAGCTAAAATCAACAACATTGAAGGAAATATGTGTAATGAATTTATATAATACATAGCTTTTGCATTAAACGTGTGAAATCCATTTCAAAACTCTAAATTATGGCTTACTACAGCTTTAATGGTGTTAATTACGTAACTATTAAGTAGTTTATCCTGCTATAAAAGTAAGAGAATACTGGAAGGATGATGAGCAACTTGATGAACAAAAAAGATGTTAAGGAAGGTTTTATCTATTAAATGGAAGTACATACATCTCTTATAATTATACTGTAAAAAAGGTTCATGCATGTGGAAAGGCTTTATAGAGTCAAATTGATGATATATTTTTGGTAAACACGTTGTGATAGACTTACAATAGAGGGCATGTTGTTCTTGGCTCCAGGTGGGATAAGTACTCGCAGGTCAGGCTTTCGGCTGTTCATACCCAGATTCACTGGCGGAGGGGACTTAGCCTGCATGTTTTTGTTCATTCCTCCAGAGGACACCAGAAGTCCTGGTGAGTTACGGTGGTTTCCATATCCATTTCCTAATGAGAGGCAGAAAGAGGGAGGAAAGGCATTAGATACAACAGAGCCAAATTGAGTACATCAACCTTTCACCATGCCACACATTTTCGCCAAGCTTCATTTACATCTCTGGCCTTTACCAGAATGCACCATTTCCACCGCCATCTACTGTGAAGCCTCCATTCAGCCTTGTCTGCAGCTCTCCACACGCTGTCATTAAACACCCTTTAATCCGTTCTACAGGATTGCAACCATATTTCAGCAAGAATGTGCTCTTTCAATTCCATGTTTCCACACCATTTCACACAAGTCTCACCTTCTGCACCACTCGTTCGTTTGTAACAAGCACTCCGTAAACACACCTTCTCATTCACCCTCCATCAAACCAACGCAGACTAATAGAGCCACCCCGTATCACCCCGTCACGCTTACAAGAGCTTCAGTCATGAATTATTACACATTACCAAGCCAATTAGTCCACCTGGTCTAAATTCCTTTTGAAATTACACTCAAAATAAAGTGGATATGTTTTCAAGACATTTTTTTCTTTCGAAATGACATTGGGTGAAAAAGTTCTGCGGTTCTAAATTGCCCATGGGAGTGCCAAACTGTGAATGGGGAGCGAAATGTAACCTTGTGCAGGACAATGATCCTGGGTGTTCCTTTGACTTTCACCAAATGTGACATGGAAATAGGCAAAAGCAGAACCCAATGACCCAAACTCAGTGAATTCCTCGAATGGATAATTTATTTGATGAATGAAGAATTTACTTATGCAAATGAGGACTTAATTTCCATATCCCTGTAAAGAGTTTTGCTGGTGTCTCCAGCTCGCAAAAAGTGTGGTGCAGACTGGACAGGACACCTGTCCATTGTAGGGCAACATTCAGCAACATTCTCACTTCATTCCTGAGGGGAATTTAGCGTCTTTAATTCACCTGAAGGAAGGTTTGTGACTCTGACAGGAAACCATAGTAGACGGAGCAAACCCAATGATTTCACACTATAAACATACATTATATATTTATTTATTTTGTAGACAGTTCTTGGATTATTTTAAAGACTTGAGAAAAAGGTTACCAAAAATGTCTATTTTTAGTGGATTAATGAGAGATTATTTGTTTGAGGCTATATGTTAGCGAATAAAGTGAATCTTTCAAAGGCATGGTTTACAGTACACCAAGCTTGCAACCTCTCACCTTCTAATTTTCTCATTGGAAAATCAGTAAACCCAAAACAAAAAATACTTATAAATGAGAGATCATGTTTATCATGTTAATAAATCAGGTTCAGTAGGTGCCTGCTCAAATTATTGGCAGGTGAAAGTTGTTCCAACTGTCAAATTGTAACATAGAAAACATCAGTGACTACTGGTCTTCCATTGACTGCACCAAAAAATGGATTTCCTGGTCAAGGATTTAATTTTTTCCTCACACATTAACTCCAAAACCAATATTTTTGTTACTTATTGGCAATTATTGATCCTAAAGCAAACTCTCAAGCAGTCAGTGGGTGGAGAAAGCCACCTACTATTGCATTTGAATGGTTTGATAATGTACCATGCAATTAAGAATAGTTGGATAACATCTCGTACAGTGGGTGAACATTAAATGCTATTCCAGTACTATCTGTGTAACAAAAGCTTGAGTTTTATAAAAGACTAAAAATGCAAGGCCCCTAACCATTGACAGTCAAGGGCATCATTTGCCAATCTTCGAGAAATACATATGTGCACATGTGGCTTTCTTTTATGACTAACAGAAGTGGTTCAGACAAGCACTCTTTATTCCTCACCCGCGATTGCTAACCCAGCTTCATCATCTCCAAAGTACCAGAGGGGTACTTTACATACAAAAAAAGAGTCTTTGTTTCATTACAAATCTTTTTTTTTCCCTTTCGAGGGGAAAAATGTGGAGTGCTCCATGACTTTTGCCACTTAAAAGAGGGTTAGGAATTATACGGTAGACATAAATGAATTCCCCAATCATATACTTGAGGGGAAAACTAGACGCAGATGTCGTCCTCTGCAATTTCGCCCTGGTGATCTTTCTTTAATTTGAAGGCGATGGTTTTTGTTGTTTTCAAATGAGATGTCTTGAAAGCGCAATTTTCACAATTGAAGGAAAATCAGGAGGACACGAGTAGGGAACCAGCAACATTATGAGGAATTGTGGGAGACTGAGCGGAGTGTGAGCGGCTGCATGTACAGTGTTTGCAGATGCTTTTCCTGTCTCCCCATAGACAGTGAAGTACACGACTTGAAAAACAGCTGGCTGGAGTTCTTCAATGAACACTTCAACAACCACAGCCTATTGTTCACGGTGGAGATGAGGAAATAACATTGCAGTTGATCCACTAAAAATACCTTGCCCTGTTTAATGGAAAACAAAAGCACATAGACATAAAGCTGGTTACCAGAAAATGTATTTTCTAAACTTACAGTAACTTATGACTCTCTCCCCATCCTTCTAACCCAGTCTATTCTCTCATACAATCAATCCTTGTTCTGTCAAAAGTGGATAAATAAGTGCATTTAAAAAATTGCACATAGAGTAAATAGACAATACATTTTATGCTCTGACTGACTGCCACAGGCAAACAGTATACGAGTGCAAAGTATACAAATAAGGTAACCACAAATACATATACAAGTAATTGTAACCACAAATACGTTTTTGTAAACATAATATTGTAATTCCATTTTGATGAGTTTGAGGAAAAATGTGTTTTCTTTAGCACAAAATTTTTAAAAGTAAAATATTTGAAAACTCATTAACAATTACAGAAAATGATCTGTACCATGGAAATAATTGACTACACTATCTGCACAGATTTATTTAAGGGCCAGCAACTCTTAGCACAACCCAAGTCTACAATACACTGACCACTCTGTTGCATTAACGGCCATAGTGCTATTAGTTTTGAACAAAAGCATGAGACAGATAAAGTGCTCCAGAGAGAGCAGACAGACAGACGGTGGGTTCATCTGAGGATGTGTGCGCACCTCCATTGACGAATGAGCCATGCAGACTTGATTTATGGATCAGACACAGCTGAGCTGGGATTCAAGTCGGACAATAAGACCACTAAACTTCCTTGATATTTAGAGCTTCTAGCTCTTACAAGCGTCTTCAAACATCAAACATATAGAAGATGACAGTAATTAGCTCACTTTTGAGATACTTGAGTTCTATAAACTAAAAAATAAAATCATCCAGAATTGAAGTTGCATTTATTGTTTTTAAATATAGTGTGTATATTCTGATTAAACTGCATTCTTAGACTGTGTTTATGACTCAATTACTGGTCTCAAAACGGGGAAGTTATAAAATGACAGAGTCCCCTTTTTTGCCCTGATGTGTGCATATGAAAAATGAGTCGCTTCTATTCATGGGCGTCACAGTAGAAGCTTTACTGTAAATGGGTTCGACCAGTAACAAACTCACTTCCCCTGTGCACTGGGTTGTCTGCAATTTTGTATTACGGTGTGACATCTTTCATTCAATCCTGCTGTTGGTTATGGAATATGTGTTCAGTTTTACAAAAACTGGCTTCATTACTCTACTGTAAGCTGGGAATTAGTGAAATGCTAATAATGATGAAGATGAAAAAAGCTATTGGACTTGCGTTGAGGGCATGTCTGAAGTAAAAAAAGACAGCTCATCCATAGTTGCTATGGAGCATGTGTTGACTGGTCAGTCTGTATCTCATAACATGACCCGATGTGTCATATATACATAAATACACACCACAGAGGATTTGCGGTTGTCTGGGAATGCCAAGCTGCTGGCCGAATGAATAACTGTCTGCCACCAACATCATAACATGCCACACTTTTGCCAATACACTGCCACAACACTGCTATTACTAAAGATTTGTGGACACATGGATTAAAACCTTTGAGGTCAACTCTCAAAAACAAGAGTTGCTAATTAAACTTTGCAAATTTCCTAATAATATAGTGTATGCAAACGTATGAGGCAAGCTGTCGACCGTGCATCATATCCGTTTTAAACACCCAGGAAGGAGGGGTGAAGTTTGAACAAAGGTAATTGGAACAGAGTTGGTCTTAAATACTAGTGTGAGTTGCTTTAATGCCCCTGAATACTTCACCACAAACGTGTTATACAAACACCTCTAATTTCATTTTTAAAAATTCATTCTGATATAGTATTTTCAGCTTCAAATGAGAGACGCTCACACAGAATGATTGTTTATGGGGCATTCTCTTTTGGATAATAAAATAATGGATGCCACTTGCATCATTTGCTCCCATCTTCCAGATTAACTCCTGCATCCAGATCAGCTACACACTGCAGCCTGTGTGAGCATGCAGCAGCACAATGGCTATATTTGACCAGAGCAGACCCTGAATAAGTGACACTTTTGTGCTCTAGAGACAGTGAGGAGAAGGAGGTCAGTTGACAGACTGTACCCTCAATCTCACACGATGAACCCTGGGCCAGAAAAGGTTACCCAGCTGTGTCTCAGTAACACAGAAGCCAAGCTCAAGCCCTCTCTTGTCACGCTTTAAATATCTGAGCCTTGCTTATGTACTGACCACTGGTTAGTGGTTAAGGCCAGCAGATTCAGACAACCACAAGTCGAAGCATCACCCGACTATAACTACCACTTCCAATTGAACTGCAAATGTCTTCAGAAACTCATTTATAATTTCTGAGCTGTTAGAAGGAAAACGTCTGAAGAATGTTTAACTCTAAACACATGATAGCTGTTATCCTACCAAATAAACCAAATACAAAGGGAGGCATAACTGACGTTAAGTTATTAAATGAAATGCCACATTTAGGCTCTCTTCTTTAGGCTTGGTTGATCTGGATTAGTCATTTAAATTGATTTTTAAACTTCATATAATTACCGGAGATTACAATTGAACATTCACACTTAAAGCTTAAAGTTATTTAACTTAAATCTACAGACATTAGCTGGGTATGTGGCCATGCCACAATAAACAAAGTTCATAATACTCAAAACTACCAATTACCTCCAAACACTTATTTGGACAAAAACAACTTTTTTTAGTAAACAGTACACAATAATTAAACTAAAAGGTTACATTTTCCGTATACCATTTGTTAGGGTCCAATTTTTTTTAAGGTAATCCATGCCCATAATATTTTGAGTAATGTTAACTTTTCCAGGTTTCCGATGAAGAATGAGAAAATGAAATGAAAAGAAATGCGGTATATCTCTTACAACACCACAACTCATGAAACAGTGCAAGCACAGGCTGAAACCTCCAAGTCACACTCGGAAATTAACCATTTTATTACCAATCATATCAACTTGAATTGACTGCAGCTTTCGATTTTGTTAATTATTGTAACCAAGTAAATAACTTTGTATAAACTTTTTATTTTGAATAAAGTTATAACAAACAATACTTATGATGTAAACATGTAAGTTAAGGAGTTGCCCTTTTTCATTTAATTCACACCGCGCTGTACAAATAAATGAGTTTACTTCACAGCGAAGACTCAGCAGTTAATACTAGCGACACTTATGCAAATGATGTCAGCCTGGTTAGGATTCAACAAAACATACGCCATTTTTAAAATAAAAAAAAAAAGAAATGAATGGAGAGGGAACATACTGTAGTATGTTGGGATGCCGTCCTTACCAGCACTGGTGCCTGCGCCAGTGGAGAGATCAGTGCCCATCAGACCACCTGACAGAAAGACAGAGAAAGAGAGATATTTCAGTCACTTTACTGCAGATGACATCCACATCTTTCCAGAAAAAATTCTCCTTGCTAAAACTGTCAAGAGCTCGATTCAACTCCCTGAAGAGATCGTCTCTCACTTAAAGATGAAAAAAGCGAATGAGACCTAAAGACAAACATCAGGTGACACAGAAGTCTCTGTGTGTCTATGTATGTTTGTCTGAGAAGAACAAAACTCTGTCCTTTTCCACCTCAGCACACTTTTCGAAGAGGGAAGCAATGTGGCCAGTGGTGCTTGACTGCCGTGTCCAAGAAAAATGAGACATTTTTATTTTTAAGCATGCAGGGGAGCGAGTGTGGTCAGAGGGGTGCAGGCCGGGCCAAAACTCATATTTATCCAAGCGCTCTGGAATACAGTACTGATTGCATCAGGAGAAAGAAAGCAGCTTTAATGACAGAGCTGTGGCTGAGAGCCTTGCTCTAATGAAGCGAAACATCACAACAATAACAGAGCGCTAACAGCATCCTGCTGTCTGGATACCACTCGGATAATGGTGCGCAATATTAAGGAACTTTCATTAAATACTAGAAATACTTTATGGTTCAACTGTATTTCTGCATGAGATCATCTCAATGATTGTACAATGTAAAAAAATCTGTAAATTTAACTGCAAAATACTATATAAAAGCTGCAGAAAAAGACCACAAAACATGTAAAATACCATAGAATTTAGAGCAAAAAAAATGTTTACAGAGTAAGACCTTAAATTGAACAGTTAAAAATTTATGAAAATAGAGTTTATTACTGTAAAATGGACAAATTACTGTATTATCTCTAATAGAAAAGACATGGTTTTAAGAAATCCATGGTTTCTCATGCATTTAGACGTTTTAAACTGTATTTAATTTGTGAAAAAATTATTATAATATAAAAAATGTAAAATCCCGCAAATTCAATAACTGACGATAAAGTTCTCAATCACTGCTGTCGTATTTTACTGAAAAAAAGTTATTAAATAACAATAATTATTATAACACAAACTTTGAATAAGACAGTTCTGAACTGTAAAAAAACTGTTATTTACAGTAGTTATAAAACAAACCTTTAAATTATTTTAGAAGTTGTAAAAAAGATGGTCATGAAGTATAAATACGATTGAAATTTTTTGCTTATATTTGAATGCACATGAAATAGGTCTTGTCGTCACCGTCCTCTCTTCTTCTTTGTGAGTATGCTCACTCTTTATTTCTTGCTCTCACCACTATTTACAGACCAAGTTGTTGCGCGTATTGCACCCCCACCACCAAATCACCTATCAGGGGCGCCCACAAAACATTCAACCAATGTATCAACGCTCCATGCTTAAGTTCACTAAATAACAGGAATACATAGGGTTTTCTTTAAAATATCTTAAGCTTCCTGTGTGTATACCTGCACTGGGGGGTCTGTGAGTGACCCCGGGGGACATGCTGTTCCTCTGTAGGCCATGGTGAGCCAATGGAAGCAGGTTGTGATTCCCGGGGTAGATCTGGTTGTTCACGGGGATGGACATGTCGTAGGTGGAAGAGGGCACAGCCTGAGTGGAGACGGATGCAATAGCATTTAGACGATATTTTATATAAACAATAAAATTTTTTGGTGAAAAGAGTTTAAAGAGAAGCTGGAAGAGCATGTTTTAATGTTTATTGTTTTGTAACCTAAATTTACAGTCAGAGATCTTTCTAAATCTTTTTTCTGTCACACCAAAAACATAGGTTTAACCTTGAAGGGAGTTGTCCTCCTTCAGATGACGTTTTTAAGGACAAAATAGTCCCTAATTGTAGCCATGTTTCCTGAGGGTCTGTGAGTGTTCATCTGGGAGAGCATCCACTGACAGCGGCTGAAGAGGAGCCTTGCGCTCATTCTCACTCTTTCATTCTTCATTAACTCACAAGGCCACTGCAATCATTGCTTCAGGCAGTCAAATATTTCCTGTCTGCAGTCAAGGTCTTGCTAAGCTCAGCTTCGCTTTCCTTAGGTCTTCATTTTTCTGCTTTTAGCCTTGTGTTCTGTAAGGTTTTCAAACCATTGGTGTTCTAGAGCTTAAAATCGGGTGATGCCATATAAATAATGCCAATTTTACTGTTAGCATTTATGAAGCATGGGGTGGGAACACTAGGATAAAAAATAATAATAATAACATAAGGAAATAATTAGCCAATTTTCTGTACTGTACTCTGTGCTGGTTATAAAAGAGAGTGAGCTCTTGCTGTCTCACTATCATTTGCAGATAGATTGAAGGATACAGAAAATTGAATAAATGAATGGATGTTTGAATGCAATGTCTGTGACTGGAATAAGTTTAAAAAATACATGCAAATTAATAGATTAATTTGTTCAGATCACTCAGACGCAATCGACACTGCAGTACTCCAGAGAACAGTTTTTTAAACTGGTATCTGAAGACAACCTGAATAAAAGTAAAACTTTTTCCAGTTTATTTACATTTATTTTATTGTATTTCTAGTTTCATTATTAAATATTTGTTATAAAACACTCAAAAAACAGAGTGCTACAGAGTGTGACTTCCCTTTCACAGGCAATCACAATATGCTATTCGAAATGCAGAATACAATATATATATATATATATATATATATATATATATATATATATATAACTCTTGATACAGACTACACAAAGCTAAACATTATTTGTTTGATTGGATCCTTAGCCTGAGTTCCATTTCTACCCCTTTGCCCTGTCCATTGGCTCTACTGCTATGTTTTGCAAGTTCACGTGAGGTGATGGGGTGTCCCATTTCTTTGTTTATGAAGAGCTTTATTGTCCTTAATGTGAAAGGTTGTGCCGATTCATTGGGGTATGCATACAGCCCTTTTTCCGGCCCTCGTTTTCAAGGGCTAAGTAAGAAAATGGAACTCAGCCTTAACATGCTTGTCTCAAGGTTTCTGTCTAAAGTGAGTGCAACAAAACTATTATTTATTTTTTTCAATTAAAAATATTTATTAAATAATGAATTTGAATTTGTCTTCATGCATAAAATGCTAAATTGCAATTATATTTTAGAAAGGGCGTCTGTGTTTTCTCTACCATGCATCTACAGGCAGTCCAACATCATTCTGAAAGCGCAGATGTTTTAAGGGTACATCAAGACTTTGCTTCCAAATATCTGTTAGCTTTAACCTTTCTAGAGCATGGTTAGTGTTTTTCCTCTCCCTCACTTCACTGTACTTACAGGAATCTTCTGAGTCTTGATCATTAAATCAAACTCTTCATTAATCTGTCTGTATTTGTCCTCTGTGCGCGGAGAGAGTGCGAGAGCAGACTCAAGCTCCAGGCTCTCGCCGCCTTTGTTCTCCTTCTTGCTCAGTGCCTGGAGGCCAGCGCAGGCCAGACAGAGGGTAAGAGAGCCCGAGCAGAGAAACAAAGAAAGAAAAGACTGTAAGAGGGCTTGTTTGAGAGGAAGGTACTTACACATAGCCTCTGTCTGCTGATCATGTGCAGGTCTATGTCTTCATTGATTCTACGGCACTTTTCATCTGACTCTGGGCTGTGGCCCACAGAGTCGTCTGCGTCGGGGTCTGGGCTGTCACACCCATTGAGACCCTTCTTTCTCAGGGTCTGCAAATACAAGTTCATGCACAGATCAAACAGAAGCCACCACCATATCCTATGTGGGTGACAAACTCCATTATTGTCTGTGGTTTTAACAATTTTAACTTTGTTTAAAGAGTTTAAAATAGATAAAAGCTAAACTGCACAATGACATATTATTATTTTTAAATATTATGTAAAAAAATATAAACAAATTTCAATAATTATAATGCGTTGGAGCATATTGTATGTGCAGCCTTACAACAAACAACAAAAAAGTTACATTTGATAAAATGTTTATAAATAAATTATTGTATACATCAAAAACTCAATACCTAGAGGCATAAATATAGGTCATTTATTCCAAACCAAACCTGCATGTACTCCTAAAGGGTCTTTTTTATGCTCCGCCACACATATACATCACTGACACTTGACCATGGCAGAATAAGCTGTATCAATAAGTGAAAGCAATGTGTGTTACTATGGTAATGTATGCTCATTTCTTTAACTCTGTTTCATGAGGAACAACTCAAGACACTGGGCAAAAGAATGAGAAGCAAAAGAGGTAAAAACAATGCAGATAAACCACTGAGATTTGGAGCATGTGCACATGTCACCCATGCCTGCATTATAAAAAAGAGCTTGTTTTTGTGATGCATAAATTATCCCCAAATTTCTCAGAAATATCTCTTTTGACAGAAACTAGAAATTAAATATGTTTTATTGCTATATTACAATTGGGCTTCTCTAAAGTGTTTGATATTTCTTAATTTAATATAAAAGAAAGTAATTCCCTACAGGACAATGTAAAGCAAGAGACAACAGGAGACATACAGGAAAGTCTTAACTTAAAATGGAAACAGAAATATTTCACTTAAAGTTGAAGAGAGAATTTTTTTTTTGCACTGGTCAAGAAAACACAAACAGAGAGGACTACAACAGGAAACTAAAACATAAGGAAACTTTTGACTATTCATTACATGAAGCAGAAAATCATTGAAGTGTATGAACCAGCAGCAGTTTCTCTGTTGACCACCTGATGGCCACCTTTCTGCAGGAATGAGATCTTCCTTTCTCTTTTAAAGACAGACTCCCTTTGAGAGTTTGCATGCGGACTGTCATACTTTAGGTGCTCCTTTATAAATGCTGCACTTATTAACTGTACCCTATTTTAAAGCAGGTAAACGTGCTCTAGGTCTGCTTTACATTATTGGAAAGTTGAAAATGGGACAGAGCAAAGACACAAAAAGTGACTCGTTGTCTAAGTGGATAATGTTCTAATCAAAGAGAGACCGCTGGCTTTAAGTGTAGCATGCCGGATATTAGATACCAGCGGACATCTGCACTCACAGAAACACTTCTTCATCTGCCTGTCTGCATCAATCACGCCGTAATTAATTTACAGTGCTGACACGAGAGCTTGATGAAGATGCCTTTCTTATCCTCTTTTCTCTCCCATGACATGCTTGTTGAGGGATTGTGAGGGGAACTGCACAGCAAGGGTTTTTTATTTCCCTAATACAGATTGAAATAATCAAATGCTTTGAAGTATCAGAATGGTTTGGTGTGTCTCTTTGGAATTTAAACAAACAGATTTATTTTTAGAAAATAATCTAAAGCTTTAAACAAATTTGTGGTGTAATATGTTATATGTTTAAAGCTAAATTGTAAAATTGTGCAGTAAAAATGATCAGAGAATTGGTCAATTTGTAGAGCGTAACAACACGTTTCGTTTTAATCAAAGCTGTCAGTTTGAAACACACTGGAACCTATTTGTCAGCTAAACTCAGACATTAAACTGATCTCAACAAAAGACCTTTTAATTAAAACGTATAGGAAAAACAACATATAAATGAACAAAGTCATGTTGACTTCAAAAGAAGTCGCTCTTTTCTAAAAATGACAGGTTCCTCTCTAACTAGAAGTCAAGGCCTGCCTTGGCTTCACGTGGAGGGAAGATTGTGGGGTCTGCAGAGACGAAAGAGCAGACGCTGGTGTGCTGATGGGAGGCCATGCTGGCTGTGTGAGCATTCGAGCAGAGAGCTGCAGTTTAAGAGCCTGCAGAAAGCTGCTGTGAACCCCCTGCAGAACTTCTCCGCTAGGCCACTCATTCCAGATATGTGCACCTGTCAGAGACTCCACACCTGTCAGCAGCTGTCACAAGTACAATCCTCACTCATGACTGTGTTCTGCTGTAGGAGCGGGTTAGCCAATCACAACTTGTCTTTTGATCATTGCCAATAAAGCTCAGAACAAACTCCTTATTCAAAGAAAGAAAGAAAGAAAGAAAGAAAGAAAGAAAGAAAGAAAGAAAGAAAGAAAGAAAGAAAGAAAGAAAGAAAGAAAGAAAGAAAGAAAGAAAGAAAGGGTCTGATCAAAAATCAAAGCTTTATGTTATTAGTGTTAGTTATAATTGTTATTATTGTTTTATAAATTGTTATATAGAATTTTTAAAACGTATTACTGGCACATAGAGAAATTAGGTTAAGCTATTAAAAAATAAAATGTATTGATTGTTAAATAAAGTTCAGATTCCAAATCCTTTGAGCACTTTGCTCGAGTTCACTATCTAGACCTGCCTTGACGTGGAGCATTATGGATAGGGTCCATATTTTTGCCCCCATGTTAGAGAGGTGTCGGGGTGGAAGCTCAGACAACATCCAGTTGTAAATGGTTGGTGGTTTTGCAAAAATAAAGTGAGTTGGGCAAAATATTTGAAAATAGTGCCCTCATACCCTCTCATGAAATTCATTATGTCACTTGTTTGAAAAGAGAGCATTTAACTCACAGCTAAAGGCCTCTATACACTGTTTCTTCAGGGTGAAGGGAATAATGTTCTACTCAAGTCATCAAAATAGCCAACTTTCATTGGTCATTCTACTTGTGAAATATGATTCCGATTGGGCAGTGCGAAACTCTTTTTCATGAAAAAAATTTCCCGTTGCCGCCCATGGTTTTCAATCAAGGCGCATTGTCCAACAATCCAACAAGTCCAACAATCTTATTCTAAAACCAATAATATGCTAATTAGCAAGATTTTTGTCAAGATTTTTTAATTTTTAAAAATTTAAACCAGCTAAATCCGTAACAGTGGCAACTCTGATTAAATTTAAGGGTTACACATGGACCATGATTGGCCAGTTAATAGCATCTGCCAGATGCACAACATGCCTGGCCATGTATTGTATACCAGAGGAATCCAGATGCTCTATACAAATACCAAATTTGGACCAGAGTATTTTTTTCCGACTGGGTCAAATTAAATATCTTGCTTGCTTTTCAGGTCATAGCTATTTAAAAAAATCTTTTTCATTGTTTTCCTCACACTCATAGCCAGCCGTTTAGCCCGAAGCAGAGCGTGAAGCATAGACTTAAGTCATAGCCATCACATGATGTGGTGTGGTTTCTTGATAACCCTACCCTAACCCTAAGCACAGACAGCAATGTAAGCAATCCAAACTCCTTTATGTAAAATAGAATGTGGACAGAATAAACTTCCACAGTATTGGTTTCTTACGAGCACAGCTTGAAGTAACCAGTCTTTTTTTTTAGCATAAGGAGAAGACAAAAGCACCTCTATTTAACTAATATAATGTCATTGCTGTCTACGGGGAGCAAAAGAGATCACATTAGCAACTTTTCTTTCCTTTGGGTTCCTAATGACTCATAATCACTCCCATGCTCTTCATTTCTGAAGCGAGGCAAAACACTCAGCCAATGCAATTGATTTCCCAAGAAGCAACAGAATCGTTTATGCTTCCAGTTTGCTGATCTAAAAATAAGTTACAGTAGACAACAAACAGCCTGTACTTGGACCAAGCAGCAAGAGCGTTTTGGTGTTTTAATAGCTCCACAAGATGAAAGCTACATGATCGTCCTTGCAAAACCTTATCGATGTGGATCAATCAATCTTACAAAGTGGAAAATAGTGTGATGGGAAGTGATGAAAAGCAAAAACCCTGAAAGTGTCAATAGAAAGCCAAGAGCAGATGGAGGCTTCTGAGAATCAAGAATCGGTAGAGACAAGGAAGGGAAAAGAGTGGGAAGGAGCGTCTCCTTCAGTGGTATGCTCCTAATTAAACTCCTTCATACTTGTCGTCCCTTCTGGCTCCGTCTGTCAGACCTCCTCTCCAGGCTGAGGTCTAAATAATGGACTGATATCAACTGTATCCAGCTGTAATCAAGCCAGAGGAACTCTAGCTCAAGTAGCCGAAGACGATTCCCCACTGTCCTTACTACTGATCATTTTACTCTGGCCTCTTTTTAAACCTGAACGCCGGCCAGTGCTCACTTAGACATGTAGTTAAAACCAGGCCAGACTGGGTTTAACTACAGAGAGATACTGACCCAGACAGACCTCAAGGTTTCCTTTCATGAGGCTTTCTGCCGTGGAATCCAGACAGAAGGCATTCAGACAGAAATGCAATCGTTAATTTTAATGCTAATTGACATTAGATTGTAAATATCAACCATATTAAAATAATGTGACAAGGAAACCAAACATTTAAGCTGTTTTTTTAAACTATTTCACTGCAGGGGTGCATGTATTGTTTGTATCATAATCTGTTATATTCTATTCAGCTTTGGCATGATAATCTATTTCATGTAGATGCTTTTCTTCATGCTGAAAACATCTCAATTGACATTTCCTGTTGTTCCCCAATGGCAACAAGCCTCCACAAGCTTTCACCCTGGTTCTGGCAGATATTAAGAGGTAATAAAATAATAAATTAGAGCTATTCTCATCAATGGACACATTTTCTGTGCACTGCTTTATTTAATCTTCCTAATAGTGTACCATTATGTGGTTGTTGAGCTGCCAGGATAGAGCTTCATAGATAATTTGAAGAAATGGTCCCAGACACTATTCATTTGTCATTTATCATGTTTTCTCTTATGTATATTTGTGTATAATGTGAAAAGAGTAGAGTATAATCTGGATGCTGTGTTGTACCCAGCCATTGAATGGTGGGCAGAGAACAACGGCATTGCCGTGGTTTTAGAATCTTTATGTTGTTTGATTTACTGCTTGAGTAACAAGAAAATAATCACCTCTGTATCCTTAATTGCCTTTTCTTAATTCCTTCCAGATCTTTTTCTTCATTGTTTAACTCGTGGATTTATGTCCCAACTATTAACTGTATATGAGAGTGGGCATCACCCATAGGCTTTGGATGGAGAGTCTTTGCACCTTTGATTGACCTTTGCCAGTCAAACTGCAGTCCATGAAACGCCAACAAAAAATTTAAGAGCACAGCATCTTAAAATAAAGGGTATTAACAGTGGCAAGTGTTAATGCTTTTTGTTTAGGTATAAGGCTCAATGTTTGCACACAAATGTGGGTGGAGATCTATAGACTGCCCAAATATGCACCAAATCAGACACAACCTCTGTAATTATTACCAAATTCAAACCCTAGGTTAAGATGTTTGGACAGAGAAATCTAAGGATTCACAGAATTGTAACCCTAAACAGGCTGAGAAAAATAGACTAAAGATTTTTTCTTGCTTGAATTCACTGAAAGTGTTTGTTTGTCATAAGCTCCACACAGTTTGCAAGCCTTGAATGCAAATATTTAACCTCTATATACTCATAGTCTCTATAATGTTTCAATAGTAACAATAACTTCACATCCTCTCCTGTAGTACAAGTTTATTGGACGGATAGAAGGTTTCATATCATCGTACGCCCTTTTGATGGCGCCTTTTTTTTAAATCTAACTTAAAAAGTCAGAGTGAAATATTAACAATTGTTTTCATTAGGTCGTGTTTGGGGTTTACCAAAAAAGAAAGAAAATGTCACACAAGGTCTACTTCGCCAACTCAGCAGCATGAACAAGTGCTTTTTCCACACACCCCTGTAAAGCCACGAACTCCAAGGTGGTCTCATCAGGCCTCAGAGATGATATCATTCACCTCAGCAGGCACGCCTCTTCCATGTGAGTGCTATGACTGAGTGTGAGTTGATCTTTGCCTTTGGTTTTGTGTGCATTTCTCTTCAGCAGAGTGGATGGAGGTCAGGCAAAGCTCACTGACAGACACACACACACCACCCGGAATTACTCTGCAGATGATCTAAATGCAGATGATAGAACATGGCACTTTTTAACATTTATTTAGCATTTATAATGGCTTACATTTCAAGTATTGAACACATTTGGTGAGCTCTTGCTTTCCCAGGGGTTTTAGCCAACAAACTTATTTTATTTTTTTATTTCTGCCCGGCTCTATTCACTGAGCTACAGGAAAGTTTGGTTCTTGGGGCAGAGTCTTCTGCTTGTGCTCAGCATGCGAATGCAAGACTTTTGGAACAGAGGAAGCTGTCTTGGGCTTATTGAAAGCATGTGTCTGAAGAGAAATCAGGGAAGCCCCCATTACATTGAATTTGGTATGAACATGCTACTACAGTCTTTTTGGACCAAGTCTTAATCTGGAATGTTTAATGGTGGTAAGCTCGAAGAGCGAAACAAAAGACCATCCTTCAGGCTTGGAAGTAGGAAAAGAGGAATTTTTGACTTTGAAAGGCCAACTCACATTTTTATTTTTGCAAAATTTGTTTGGAAAAAGTGCTTTAATTACTTGAAATTTTGCAGATTGGCTTCTTGAAGCATAGAAAGTTTAATCCTTCAATTTGTATCAGTCCATGATAAAGACCATCATTTATGCCTAAATATTACTCATCTATATTATTAATATAAAACAACTAATTGGACCAATTTGATACAATTTGATCGCATTTTTACTGTTTGTAATACACAGCACTATAGTAACAATATAATTACCCCTCAGCTTTCAGCTCTAGGATTCTTTTCCTGACACAATAAACATGCCTGATCAAGGACAATTTGATTACTTGTAAATGCAGTGAGAAATCGTTGAGTAATATTATACCTTGAGCATCTAATTACAGCTTGCAACAGACAAACACAGAGTAGGTCTAAATCAACTTAAAATTCCCTCCATTTAGGCAAAACCAAACCTCTAAAGACCCAGTAAAAAGACATGTCGTCCTCTTGAATTTAAAAGGTCCAATATCTCAGTTTTGTAAATTAAGGATCATCGAGAAATGCTGACAAAACATTTTGATTCTGAAAAGTCTTGACATAAGTTCCTTAGCCAAAGTATATGACCAAATGGCTAGGGATCATCACCTCACAGAACTGTCTTGATGCGGGTGCGTTCCCAAAGAGCAATCTTCCAACTCCAAAACCAAGATGACATGACTGCGCATTTTGCGTTTCGTCTTCTAAGAAGCAAGTAAGTTATTATATACAACAAAGGCCTTCTCCTGGCACGGTGGCGCAGTGGATAGCCTTCCAAATAGAAGGTTGTCAGTTCGAGGCTCACCGGACCTTCATGGAAGGAGTTTGCATGTTCTCCTTGTGGTTTGCATGGGTTTCCTCCGAAAACTCTGGTTTCCCCCACAATCCCAAAACCATGCAGTTAGGTTAATAGAATAATTTAAATTCCCTCTATTCCAGTGTTGCGCATTAATTTAATTTGCATCTTTGGATGGAAAAATAGTGTCTGGCTTGCCATTAATCAAAGAAAAACAACAGAATATTTGCTTTAAACATTACCACCATTAGTTGAAATTGTTTAAAAAGTAGTTTTAAAAATGATTTGATTGCTTGAACATTTTTATTTTATGTCCATTAAAAATAAACATAAAATCATAGTATGCATTATTGACCGTGCAGTTGTTTTGTTTGCTATGTTATGTTTTTTTTTTCTTTTTTTTTTTTTTGCGTAGGAAGCAACACAAATATGAGAATGAAATCTAAAACCAAAGCTAATTTGGAATCTACGCTCATGTGGTATTGAGACTTATCAAATACTTGAGGCTTATTAAATACTTTGCTTTGATGGGCATCTTTTCACTGTTCTCTTTCTTGTTTCCATATTGCCTGTAATTTTTGCTTAACACTAGACCAATTGATAAATAGAAATAATAAAAAAACAACAAGTTTCAGTATGAAGAATGCAGCTGTTAGTCAAGAAAATATTGTTCTTAACAATGATGAACTTGAAAAACACCATCTGTTTGTGCTTTACTCAATAAAGGAGCTCTATTGAATGTTTTCAGATGCTGGTACATGACCATGTAGCATGTCATGTCGCTCTTCACGGCTGTTAGTGAGACAGACAGAAAAGTCATTCATGTGACCTAATGGAGCATCCCATACAAGCATACAATGACTCGGTCACGCTAAATAAAGGACTGATTATAACACAGACATCTTTCGATCTGAGCAAAACTTCTTTATGGTTTCTGCACATGCGCGGGCCGATATTCATTTCTGATCTGGGAATGCTCGTGCAAACAAGCCACACTTGCTCGTCAGTTATCAGCCTTTGTCCGTAGGGCTCTTATCGTGCAGCTGCATTACAGGAAGGGGCAGAGGGGCTTGAGGAACAATGTGTGGGCACCTACCTCTCTGGCATAACCTTGTGTTTCCACACCCTTCAGACCCATTGGGAGGGGGTTCTGCCATCTACACCCTCGTACAAAAATAAACGGCTCATTTTCCACTGACAGAACCAAGGACGGCAAGAGAGGACAGCTAGTTCCTTAGCTACTTATGTTATTTACTTAACAATTTAAAAACAATTTAAACTAGAAGTGTGAGAATATATTATGGCACGATATATTGCAATTAGTATCATGTGGTCAAAATGCACAATACAATCAATTTTGAGAACAGCTGTAATCTTGTCAGGGGCAAGCAAAATGAATATGATAAAACTGTGTATAAATTAAAACTCAGAGTAAAAATAGACATCTTTGACTGTAACATGCTCTGAGTACACAAATGTTAGCACTGCCCTCTAGTGCGCAGATAATTCATTCATTCATTCATTTTCCATTCCCGCTTATTCCCTTTCGGGGTCACGGGGGTCTGCCGGTGCCTATCTCCGGCACACATTGGGCGAGAGGCAGGGGTACACCCTGGACAGTTCGCCAGTCCATCGCAGGGCAACATTCACACACACACATGCACACCTAAGGGGTATTTTAGATTAGTCAATTAACCTAACCGCATGTTTTTGGGATTGTGGGGGAAACCAGAGTACCCGGAGGAAACCCACGCAAGCACAGGGAGAACATGCAAACTCCTTCCAGGAAGGTCACCGGCGAGCCTTGAACCGACAACCTTCTACCTGGAAGGCCACAGTGCTACCCACTGCGCCACTGTGCTGCCCTGTGCAGATAATATTACACATAAAACTAGACATTGACATTCTTAGCTTTATGGTCTTAGAGATTTATAGAAATAGTTTGAATAGTCTGTAATCATTTATTAAGCTTGTATTCACTTTAGTTTTTGTTAAATATTGTGACATAATATCGAGGTATGTATCGCATCATGAAGAGTGTGTTTCATTATGCTCATAATTTCAACGCTTATTAATGATTCTTTTAGAAAAATGTAGCATTTGACATATTAAAACATATTTAGAGCTTTGAATAACCCTCTAATAGATTTAAATATACTTGCAAACTACACTCACTAAAATCTACCTTATTTCTAAGGGTTGAAATATGTTTTGAGGGACTGGTCGGTTATTATAGTACAAAAAAGTTCAGGCAGCTCTAATAATTCTAAAGTTTTACTAACCCTCTAAATAATGCAGAAGTTAAAGTCACTTACATGTACCTTAATTGAAAACAACTGTTTATATTGTCATGAAATCAAACGATATGAAAGTCTTCTTTATTATAATTAAAGTGAACAATTTTACACAAAAACAATTAAAGCTTTTTCTGCAAATATAAATATTGGTTTGAAAAAACTCATTACAATAAAGAACTGGAATAAAACCTTTAGTCTTCAAAGAAGAGAAACTGTGCTAACTGGCTTAATCCCTGGATCAAATGTTTAGTGGCACCAAAGGTCTGGTGGTGGATTTTTTCTGTAAATGAGCCAAGTCTTACTTCCTTCCGTGCCTCTCCTTTGCTATTCTTTTCAATCCGCTTCACCAGCACAACAAGCCAAGTGCTAATTTTAGCTCCACAGCTCACTATATTTGGACCACTACCATTTTTTTACACATTTATTAGGGAAATGATTCCTAAAACTCTCCTTCACACACACAAACGGAGGGAAAGGGAGGAGAGTCGTGTGGGGGTTCCTAATTTTAACACATGTACAGGATTTCAAAGTGATGCTGTAGATGTTTTACAGCTGTTTCTAATCAGACGGAAGTGCAGGGAAAACAGGAGCGATTGAAATAGAATGAGAGTGAAAAAGAAACGATGGACAGTAGAACATAACAGATTTACAAATAAATTTGGTGTATTATAATGTGCTGTTTGCTTTTAGCCGCTAATGTTGCTTATGATTGTGAACTAACATGTCTTCATCACTTTAATGTCCTGTATATCCCATTTTAAAGTATGACCAGACATTGATGTGTTTGTACGGCTCAAAATGTTGTTTTGTGTATCTGCTAGGTCATGGGAATCCCAGTAGAGTCCACTCTGCTAGGTCTTGGTTTAGTAGGCTATATGCACCCGTGTCCAGTGTGCGACTTGTTGCACAATTTAGTTTTTCGGCCCTCTGTGACATTTTATTTTGACAGCCTTAATTGAGAAACATAAATATATTTGATAAAGCTTGCAATGAATTGCTTTTGTTGTTCTGACTATAATGTAAAAGCTGTGTGTCAACCACAACATAATATTTTACACCTAAAGTGAATGTGCTGATATGGTTTTATTCTGCATGTCGCAGCAATGTTATTGTGTTACTTAGTTCACACCTCCTTTAATACATATGCAGCTCGTTATAGACTGCACACATTATAATTCGTGGTAAAAGTGGTGAAGTAGGCAAGTGTTTCACAAACTGTAAGAATAATGAAGCCTCTCTTTCTGCTTCAATCCTGTTTGTGACACATTTTCCAACTCTATGTCACAAGCTTATTTGCGAACCAGACAAAGACTCTACTGAGTTTACGCAAAAAAAAAAAAAAAAACTCTGACCCTGAACATCACTCCCTTTAATTACCAAGCAGTTATTGACTCTTTGCATGCACCATTAATAGTGTGAGTGTGTGTGTGTGTGCGCGTGTGTGAGAGGTTGCAGATTACGGTGCAGCACAAATGTTTCCCTCGATCAGAAGTGTGTTTGTTTGTGAGAGGACAGTTATGTCAGTGTGTTATGTCTTAGCTGCTCTTTGTGAGTTAAATAGATGTTCATTGAGTGTAAGCGCTGTGAGAAAAAAAGCGCTTCGGGCATATGTTCTCTCAAACCAGTAAAAAGAAAGTCCTTTCAAAAGACGACTGAGGGAATATTCAACTGAAGCAAGCAGCTAACGCGTATCTTAAGTCCTTAAGAGGAAAATATCATTTAATTAACTCTTTACTGGTACTTTGAAGAGAAATGAAATGAAATTCAGTTAATTAGTGTTCCTCGTCCACATTAAGCATTCTCTGAGCCGTTTAATGAACCTGTGTTTTTCCCTTCCAGTTTAAACAGATGCAAGTCGAGAGAGGGCTGACGTCTGCAACCCTTCTCACACTTCTCAGCACACGGCAACACATCCAAGGGTGAAACATCGTGAGGGAGCTTTGCGGAATCTCATTAAGCAAGCAGGTAGTCATTAACAGTGTGACCTTTGGAAATAATCAGCAGCCTCCCTCCCTGTCCTTCTCTCTCTCTCTGTCTCTCTCTCTCTCTCTCTGTTAGTTTGTGTTTAAACCCAATTCTTTCTGTTGCCGATTCATTCAGAAGATGTGTTAGGGAGAACACAGAGAAGATTAAAAGGAGGATGCTGGGATAAAGCTAATCTATGGAGAGCTGGGTTTGGCAAACTCTCGCTCTCAAGTGTTTGTGTCCTGTTCACAAGGCAGCGACATGTGAGGCTGTGCCGACTTGAGTAAAGCATGCAACAAAACAACAACAACAACAACGTGCTTGTCTTTGTCTTGCTCCTTTGCTGTCCTAACAGATAAAATGGCAATACTGCTGATCAATTAGCAAATTTATTTGTATTTTTACATTTTGTCATGTAATACATGTCTTTATAATTCCAACTGTATGTAGATGTGTATATTGTAAAATATATTCATTTATGTGTTCGTGTTAGTACGCATACTAGGTTTATTATGTCAAAGATACAGCCTGCAGGTCACATCTGGCCTACGAGATAATTTTATATAGATGGGTTTTAATTATTTTTAATGGGTTGCATTTACGACGTGCTGAAAACAGAGAAACTACCATGTTTTTCCAGGCCAACTGAGACTAAAAACAAACCATGTACCTGACGAAAATGTGTCAAAAGTATTGAAAGTCTGTGGCCTTAACAGCGACAAAATTATAATACATGCAATTAAAATATAGCTATAATTTTTATAAAATATATATAATTTTTAACTTTTATATTTATACAACAATTTATTTGCTAAATATTTTAAGTTCTTTAAAAATAAATCTACAAATGTATTTAAATTCATTATTTGCTTGTATTAGAGCATTCATTTGTTAATAAATATATTTATTTATGGATTTTTTTAATTCATTATATTTATTTAAATGTGTGTTTATTTATTTACACTTTTAATAAATTACTTATATATGTATTCATTATTTTACTGTCTTTTATTCATTTGTCTTGCTAATCTATGAACATATCAGATCTTTGATCTTTGAGTCTTGTAGCTGATCTTTGAACACAGCAGAAATGAAAGATAATTAAAACAAAATAAATAATTTATTGAACATATTTCTATCAGTGCAATTGCAAAACTTAAATCCAAATATTATTCATTCATTAATTTTCCAACCCGTTTATTCCTATTTTGCGTGCACATTGGGCGAGAGGTGGGGGCAACATTCGCTCACACATTCACACCTAGGGGGACTTTTTTATCATTAAACTAACTTAACCGCATGTTTTTTTGGGGGGATTGTGGGGGAAACTGGAAACCCCAGGAAACCCACGCAAGCACAGGAAGAACATGCAAACTCCTTCCAGGAAGGTTACCGGCAAGCCTCGAACCGGCAACCTTCTAACCGTCACTGCTACCCACTGCAGCACCGTGCCACCCATCAAATAAAATATATTATATATTGAACTTTGGTCAAGACAAATATCCAAATATGTAGAAGAATATACTATCAAAAAAACATCTGAATTAAAAAGTATTATTATTCAGTATCTATTGCTGAAAAAGAACTTATATACAAGTATGTGGTGTTTACTTATACAAGTACGTGGTCTACATGAGAAAGCTAAACACACTTCAACAAAGGTACAAGGAGCTTTTATATTCTTTGCTGCTTAGTTTTCTTCCTTTCAGTGAATGATGAATCAGATCAATGAGACAAACATTTTCATCAAAATGCTCTCCTCTCTCAAGAACCTCTCTTCTCATGTTCATATCTTCTCTTTTGCCAATGCCAAACTGAGAAAGCACATGAATGAAAAAAATATGGCATGACCCACAAAAGCAGAGATAAAAATGGGTCCAAGCGGAAGCTGTGAGCGAGTCAGGCTGAGTGGAGTAGCCCTGAAGAGCCCCTAGCCTCTCGTAAACAGAACCAAAGATGCTTTCCAGCCCTCTCACTGCCTTTCTCCCAACAAGGCTAATTATCAAGGAAAGACATGCTAATTACACGCAGCTTTATTGCTAATGTATCGGGCTGCTCTTCAAGACACCCACACGCTGTGCCCGGCTCACTTGCCGCTCCTCATCCTCCCACAACCAGTTCCCTTTAGTGCCTTATCCCTGAGTGTGTTTTTGCTTGCTAAGCCATGTTTAACATATGTCCAGAGCCAACGCACGTGAGTCTCCTAAAGTTGAAAAAAATCTGATTCTCTGAAAGTTGAACTATGGCACTGATGCCCAAATGGCGAGGTTCTCTCTGAGATCCCGACCTGAGGCCTCGTCCCCATCCTGCCATCACAACAGGAAGTCTGCTTTGTTCCTCTTTACCTCCTGCCGCCCACTTCCCCTGCCGTGATGTAACCTAGCAGCAGAAAAACAGCGCCCTGCAGGAGCTCGGCACTTTAGCCTCGACAAATTCAGTTAGGGTAGCATTTTAGCCACCTTCAAATCGATTTCTCCAACACGGATGTGGAAAATTGGAGAGAAACTCCACTAAAGCTGTTGCTGGTGATGGCAGCAGTTGGACTCGCTATGCTCTTTTTTCTTTCCATTTCAACTTTTGTGAATACTGGTTCTTTATTATTTAAAAATCCATGATGATTTTAAATGTAGTTGATTAAAAGTAATATTAAAGTTATGAGCATGACTGCAAAAGTAAAGAAAATTTAAATGGTATATTTATATTATTTAATTTAACTTAGAATGACTGCCTATGGAGAGTTAAGCACAAAACTCAAGTTAAAAAGGAAACTCCATGACTCCTCAATCACTCTCGAGAGTTTCTGAGAATTCCAGTAGGAATTAGTTCAAATGCTCTTAGTATAAATTACAATAATTGAGCTATAAAGTGCAATGCCTTAATAATTGTACCTAATATTCTAGAGGGACAATGCAAAACTTGTGCCCTCAATTCTTCAATTGTTCTTTTTCAGTCTAAAAAACATTCAACCACTGACTAATCTGCAAACTGCAAGACCAAATGTCCCAAAATGAATTACATTTTAAAACACATTTGTATTGATATTTCCTAAAATCCAAGGCAAGGCAGGGATTAATATAATATAAAAGAATAAGATTAGGGATTAATAAAAAAGACCAAGGCAGGACTTTTTGCCACAAGCTGATATATTAATGCCTTTATTTTCTGCGTTTTCATAATTTTCCATGTGTGTTTACTTCTGCCTCGGTCATATGATCGGAGTTCCATCACTGTGTGACTAATGTGAGTTTGTGAACAAAGCCTGGTCATTCGTTCATTTAGTTTAATTTATTCCTCCTCCTTTGGAGAAGTCTTTTGTTATTCAGGTTATCCCATATGTTTCCTTTTGTGTTTTTTATTACTTTATTGCTTTTGTGATCAATAAACTGTGGTCAATAAACTATAATAAATATGGCTTTCAAGCCGACAGTTTGGAGGACATTGATGTTTATTGCAGGTACTTTGTTTGCATAAGAAAATCAGATTTCAAAATTCAATCAGATTTTGAATTAAAAGAGTTTGTTCTGAGTTTACATGAATTATTTACATTTACGTATAGAAAAAGGGTCAGTCTTTTAATTTGCGATTAATCGCGAATCTTAGTGATTAGAAATGATAGTGACTGATGAATCTTAAAACGTTTGTTGGTTCAAAAGCAAGAAGCACAATTTAAAAGCAACTATAGCCTCCATTAACATTGTTTTTATTGTTTTAATTCTACCAAGTAACACTTAGTTATCAGCAAGGAGAAATGACTTCTAAAAGCTCTGAAGTAGTTAAGTACACCCTGTTGACTAGTCTAAGTCACCTTTGTTTGAAAAATGTGTTTTGACATCTCAGTAAAGTAGATTACGTAAGCGGTTGACTCTGAAACGTGCTTAAGGATGTTTGACTCTCGACGTCGATTCCCGGCTGGTCTGACCTAATCCCTGGCCAGCTTGACAAAAGGCAGCCCACTGACAACGTGCTTGACTTAAAGACGTGAGCAGTTTCAGGAGCAATAAGCTGAGATGAACACTCACCGCAAAAGGGTACATTTAGGAATGTGTAGATGAGCAGCTTGCATTAATCCTGCATATCAAGGGTGCCCAAACTGAATTGTTTAGTATTGCTGTCTTACTTTTAGTGAGTAAACACTTTTTAAATAAAGTTCTTATAACACTGTTGGCATCGATCTGTGGCTATTGGCGTTTTTAAATGTTCTTTCTTGTTATGAACAGGAACTGCTTACAGTGTATGCACATGCACTGCAGAGTTGTTTGCACGAGTGTTAAAAATATAATTTGGAATTCTAAAGTAAACTGAGTTCAATTGGAGATCGACTTACTACTATATTACAGTTATTACACTCTCAGTGTAAACGTTAAGGAGGCATATCGACGGAGCATGCAGCAAATTTGCTTTCACACAGCAGGCGTTTGCGGCTTGTAGTCTATATCCTTCATTACATTACATTTGCCATGGTTATTCACAGAGTATGGATATCATTTAAACAACAGAAAAAAATGTAGTCTTTAATTTAAACTTAACAAAAATGCAACTTCTGTTTTACAATAAAGTTAACTTTGAGTTACCTCATGTTGCATGACAAACAGCCCTCTATAAAGTGTTTTGAAGCTTGCCCATACTTAATACATTGCCACTGAAAACAAGCGTAAGTGGCGCGTAAAAATAGACAGACGTTCTTGCGATGTTCCTGTTATAGGAATGTAAAAGCTTTCATTCATTAACATGGGCACCAAAAAATACATGTGCCACTTATGCTTGCGTTGTGAAATCGATGTCAGTCACATCTTAGTCATGCCTTTAGCTCTTTAAAACATTGATTTTTTTGCTTGAGCGAGGTGCATTTTATTATTGTTAATGTCCATTGAACAGCTTGCTTTCTGCTTGTGTTTGCGAGAAACTGACCTCCACAATGTCTGAGTTGGTCCTGCTCTCATGAGGTTCATTGTACTCAGTGTATTTGAGCAGGACTTTGTCCATGTCTGTGCTGGCATACTGGAAGAGCTTGTTGGTGCTGTTGAAGATGATGAGAGCAATCTCACAGTCACACAACACGCTCAGCTCATAAGCTTTCTTCATCAGGCCAAACTTTCTCTTCGTAAACGTCACCTAGAGACAGACGAGAGAGAATGGTTAGATAGGTCACAGGCAAATAAATAAATAAAGAAGTCTTAGATGGATGAGTCCATGTGTGCTTGCTCTTAAATATTCCTAGTCTGAGCTGTCCTAAATACAATGTTTCTTCCAAAAATCAATTTTACTCTTCTTTCCACGTGTTTTGCTTCCACTGTTTTCCTTTGCACTCTTCCAAATTATCTGGGAAAATAGACAGTGGAGTAGCGGCTCCTTCCTCTCATAAATCAACAGTTTTAAAAATTCAGTCTGCAGCCAAAAGAAAAGTTCTTTTCTTCTTTTGTTTGTATTCTTACATTGATCGGCAGACAACAGCTCAATAAATGTAATAATTTAATTTTGGTCCATTGCTTAAAATTTCCTATAGCATAGTTTAGATTTGAGTTAATGACAGAAGTTAACCACCTTCATTTTATAAAAAGAAGATTATATTTATTGATGTATTTACCCTGCTCCTGGCCTACAAGGCCTTCAGTTCTCTGTCAAGTCTCTGTATCTTTCTGCGCTCTTCCACTGCTCTGTGGCTAGAAACCCCTTGTCCTCCCGCAAAGACAATGGGTGGAAGGATTTAGATCCATGAATTTGACTGGATCTGACTTGCATCGTATTGGGGATTGTTGTACAATTTGTTTTTTATCTGTCTTTTTATATTTTGACTCTGTATAGTGTCCTTGAGTTCTATTAAAGGCACTTTCAATAAAAAGTATTATTATTATTATTATTAATTGACTAAATGTTGATTTTGACATCCTTTTGTCCAACAGTGTTAGTTTTAATGTCATCTCAAATAAAATGTAGTTTACCGTTTTGTTCATATTTCAATAATCTTCTTTGTTTTGTTTTGCATTACTCTACTAGAACATGAACATTTAGTGTAGTATGTTAAGTGTAAATCAGTTTCAATCTTTTTGTTGAAAAGTTTAATTAATTTTAATGGTCAATTTCCCTAAGACGAGGCTGCACTGTATTGAAAAGAATGAAATTGCACCTGGGAACAAACACGCAGTTATGAAAACGCACACTCTCAGAGCAATCATCACTGTCACAGAGTGTTTGAGAGGCTGTTAATCACTTCTCAGTGCATGTCCTCGTCTAAATTAGCGGAATTAAAAATAAGAAACATCTCTTTCTGACCTCATTGGTTTCATGTCTCTTGAGCGCTTGAGAAACCACAGAGAGAACTCTTCTCTACCTCTGGCCAAAAGACAAAATTGTTGCTTTGCAGCTCAGATATGTTTAAAAGCTCCACAAATAGTATCTGCTTCACAACTCAAATGCATAGTATAAACGGTGTGCACATGATACCTCAGACAAAGACATGGCAATCATGTTTATTTGGATAATGTAGTGCATTGTTTCATTTTGATAATTTGACAGTAAGGTAAGCATGGTGAGAAACTAGCAATTTTAATATGGAAACTTTAATATACAACAGAGTAGAAACACATTTGATGATTTATATTATAAAAAGTGACTTGTGGGGAAAACAAATCTCTAATAATAACTCTAAAGAAAAATGCATCTCAGGGCCGTTGATGATGTAAGCTGTTTTGAGGTTTTTTTTTTTTAACCATTTATGTGATTTGTTCTCAAAATTCACAAGTTCATTATCTGGGCCTGCCTTGTATCCTAAGCATGAGTTCTTTATTGTCAGTAATTTGCTGTGGGAATACAGCAAAACCAGCTGAAATCCACAAGTAATACCACTATTCCAGTTAAAATTATAAAATAATTCATATTCAATAAATCAACGACTAGTTTATATATTTATGTTCCTCACACACAAGTAACTTGCAAACTTTGTTTTATTACTAAAGGACGTATGTATCTGTTTGAGGTACATACGATATGACGTACATACAATATGCAAAAAAATTAATGCCTTTTTTCACGAAATATGGTCCAGATGTTAATTTTTCGGTCGAATTTGTTGCCCATGTAATGGCCTAGTAATCTTTTAAGTGTTTACTTCTGCATGGTGGCAAATGTGAGCAGGGATTAACACCAGCAGATCCCTGAGGTTCTATTAAAGATTTGTACGTTGGTGTATAAAGTATGTTGAATCACTAAAACACAACAGAACTGGTTGATTTGATAAAGTTTTTAACCAACCTCGGGACAAAGAATGGCAGGTAATCAGCAAAAACACGCAAAGGAGTATTTTAAATTCACAATGTACAGCCATGACTCTCATCCTCTATCATCATGTTCCTAAATATTTATGAGGAAAGTTAAAATGTATTGATTGCGTATCATTTTGATAAGACTGCTTTGACAAGCTGAAGTCACAAAACACAAATGATGTTTTGACAGCTCCTTTTTTCTTTAAGACAGTGAGAGTTTGGAGCCTCTTGAGAAAGCTTCTTTAGAGTAGTTAGCGTGTTATTTCTTCTGGAGATATGGCAAGTGTGACAAGATGTGAACAGAATGAGCCAAAAATCTGTCACTTGAAGGATCTGACCCTCACTGTGACAGAAAAAGCAGAACAGTCTGTTTGATGCACAGACTTTGAATCTTCAATTATTTGAATAGTAAAAAAAAAACAAGTCAGTCATTAACACATAGAAAATAAGTGTAGCAATACGCACCAGGTAGTTCTCTGAAAGAGGAAGCACTAGCTCATACACGATTGGAGAAATAGGACTTTAAATAACTACTGTGGCCAGTGAGATCAGCAGCCACAAACTCACATATACAAAAATACAGCAGAAGTCACCCTCTCTCTCCACTGCCAAAGTTCACTTAGCTTCTTCGATACTTTTTCTATTGTCACATACTTGTGTGATGACCTTGGACTTGATTTGGAATGATTCTGTGTTCCTTTTTACTTAACTATTTGTTTATTTATTTCATTTTCAACAATGTGTTTATTTCACACTTATATTCAAGTTATTCTTTGAGAAATAAACTATTTTTGTAAATTATCAATAATTTTTCTGTTTCACAAGTTCATTATCTGAGCCTGCATTGTATCATGAGCATTTATGTCTAGTACAAATATACAAAGCTAGCTGTCCGACACAGATGTAGCTAGTTATACCCACCAAGTGAGGTGTGGGGGTGGAAAGGGAGAAAGCTTGAAGATGAATTTGTTGATTGTGAATGAATGTGTGGTTGGTTTGGTTGTACATATATTATATATTAGAGTTAATGGGAGGGTTGATAGCATAGGTGCCATGTCTTTATTACGTTTTGGGAGTTGATCGTCTGGACTTGCTCTGAGTTTGTGAGCATGTGTGGTGGGTTTAAACTTCTGAAATAGCTGTATTGCTCGAATGCCCCCATGTAGACTCCTCCATAAGTGGTGAAGAGGAGAAAGGTGGGCGCAATGAAGCTGGTTCGGACTGAGTCAGAGAAGAGGAGAAGGATCAGACTGCTTATAAGGACGTGGGTTGATAGAATAATAAAAGTGGGTGTTAAGTCCAGATTAACTGAAAATCCCCCCCCAAAAAAACATTAGACAAACTCTGTTTAATCAAAATGCCATGTAATGGCAAAAAAAAGAATCAATTCTATTCCATCAAAACTTAAACATAGAAAAAATGTCAATTCAAATGGAAAGTTGGAAATGTGACACAGCAATTGTATCACTGGTTTGAAACTGACTCAACATGAGATTATGTAAATTAAAAAAAAAACATAGGAAATTGAAATAAAGAAACTAATATTGTAACTGCTTGAGTCCTCACATGAACTGTTTTTTTTATCTTGAATTAAATTAGTTTTTATTTAAAGAAACTTTTATTTATAATAATTTCAAAAATAAACACTCTTGTCTTTTGATACTAAAATAACACTGACCTAATCATTTCCTAAACACTCAGAAACACTGTGTCTGTACAAAGTTATAGGTTATGCGTGTAATGCGATGGCAAGAGCTCTGAGTGTGATCTTCGCCTGCTCTCTACCTGCCTCCAAACTCGTATTCCTTGTTATCTGTGAAGCTCATGAGCCTTCCACAAGGCAGTGTGTTAATTGCAGAAAATGCCAGTTGCAACACCTCCGTGATGTGGTGAGAGCTGCAAAAAATGAAGGACTACACTTCATAATGATCCTGCCTTCATATGTTCCAACCCTGAACCTTCAGACCGCAGGAGTGTGAAGCCCTTATCATGTGAGTGCATTCTTGTTATGCGTGACAAACAAACTGCAGGGAATGTAGACATAAATGTGCCATAGTGCACGTAACAGTGATTTCAAACCTCTGTTCAAAGAGCCGAGAGACACTGTTTGCTGCCAAACAGAAGGAATGAAAGAGAGAATGGATAAAAAAAAGGATTGATTCCCAGTCTGGGTTTGGTGAGCTTGCACGTGTGTGAGGGGGAGGCTACAGGAGGAGGTCAGGAAGCACATTTGTATGCATTTCCTCTCATAACAGGAAGTGCCTGACAGCTTCCCCTTCACAATGGCTTCGCTTCTGCTTCCCGCCTCCAATGCATTTTTTTCCCCTGGGGAGTTCCTCTAGAGGACAGAGACTGGGAGGATGAATGTCCATTTGTCACCATCTGCCCCTGTGCCGTGATCTGTGTGACCCATGCACCCCGAAATCTCCCCCGCTCATGCTCCATGATGTACTGTATGACCCATTATAGTCAAGTCTGACAGTCTTGCTTTTTCTATCAGTTTGATGGACAAAACCTTTTAATAAACTCTATTTTGGCAAAGCAAAAATGGCATTTACAAAGTATCACATTTCAAAACCCAAAAAAAGATGGTTGTGAAGGTCATCAGCAGAAAGGGAAACCAAATCTGGGATAAAAATGAAACAGAGAAAAGCACTTCAGAAAGTGGAATAACATGTCGCCTTAAGAGGAACTAAAGTTTATCAAGGCGATCATTTCTAGGAGGTGGAATTTGGAGAAGCTGAACAGGGGAAAGCACAGGAATTTTTAAAAAGAAGCAGAAAATGAAAGAGAGGGAAGAAGAGAAAGAGAGACAGATGAAAAAGTGACGAAAAAACAAGCACAGCGTGTTTCGTGAGGAGACAGGCGCAGAGGTAACGATCACAAGAGAAAGGTGGGAATCGTGGAGAGGAGAGCAAGGGGTGATGGGATACCCAGAGGGCCTCATTATTTTCTTGCTGTTAATTTTACTCAAACTGTTTTACACCTTTCCGTTGTTGATTGGAGAGACGCCTCTGTTGTCATGGGTGGCTGAATCAAGCTTCATCTCCATGCCATCACACCATCGTGAGAGAGGGATGAAAAGAAAGGTAGCAGAAGTCTCCACAATGTGTGGTTCGCCAAGTCAGTAAGAGGGGTGAAAACCACATCTAGCGCTTGTTGAGTGCCAATTAAAGTTCATGCTTCAGTATGAACTTCCATCAAGCGGAGGATTTTCTAATGGATACAATCCTTCAGTTACCCCAGCCCCTATAAAATACACCATTTTTGTCTATTTCTTTGCAAAAAAGATCACCCGGTAGTCATGTCATATTTGTTGAATGTTAAGGTGAAATCTTCCCTCATAAATAAAACCGAAGGTGTTTTAATTTAAAAAGAAATCTTTCAAATAGTAATATTTTGAAAAAAAAAATTCTCTCTCTCTCCCTCTCTCTCTCTTTTAATTAAAATTAAACTAATAATTATTAATCAAATCCACTCACAGTTATACATTTGTGTTTACATAGATTCCAGTCATATTGAAATGTTTTTATAGCGCTTTTTTGTAGATGCTTCAAAGCAGTGTCACAGAAGGAGGAGCTTAATGTAGATGGGTTCTAGTGAGAGAATGCTTTGTAGGACAGAATGGCAAAGGTAATAAGAATATCTTTTTTTCAGAGGCCATAAATAAACAGTATATAAGTGACATTTAAGGGTCTAATAACGATTTTGTTGTTGTCAATCAATTAAAATCTATATTTAATTAGCGTTGGGCACATATTTTTGCCATATGCTTGTGTCCTTTCCCTTTTGTTTCAGTGTGTTGATCTCAATGCTGGAAAACTTCACCTATATTTAGATTCTTGTTTATGAACCTTTGCTACTTTATCTTTTGCCTGCACCTCATCTACAGTTCCTGGATTTCCCAGCACAAATTGTGTTCGGATCCTATACTTCCACAACCACTATAGGGCCTTGGGCATTTCTAATAATTGTTCATTCTTAACTCTACACAGAACTGTAGCTCAACATTAATATAGACTCCCTTTCCCCCCTTTTTGAATTTCCTTACCTCAGAATGGTGTTCAAGTATAC
Source organism: Danionella cerebrum (assembly GCA_007224835.1). Taxonomy (NCBI): domain Eukaryota; kingdom Metazoa; phylum Chordata; class Actinopteri; order Cypriniformes; family Danionidae; genus Danionella; species Danionella cerebrum. The sequence continues at coordinate 72,118 of SRMA01023989.1, forward strand.
CTCAAGTATAAAATTCCATTGTCCCGTTTTACACTGATTAGCAAGTTAGACTACCAGTAATTAACACAGTGCCGCCTTGTGTAGTGATGTTTATTGGTTGTTCATTGATTGCCATTCCGTGTCAGATCTCCTGTTTCTAATAAAACGGATAAGTAGACAGATGAAAAATAAATTTTTAAGCAAATCAGGGCTCAATCAAGCAGGGCTGGGTTCATCATGACATCAAAATCAGGAAAATGTTGAAGAAGTTCAATGGATTTGCTTATTCGAAGTAAATGGACCACCAAATGGACCTGTGGTGTTAGGTGTTCAGTAACTAAATTATCAACGTAAACGATGCCTTACAATCCATACTAGATTCCTTCAAATTCATTGCAAATTCTCATTTCCATTTACTTCCAATTCATTGCCAAATTCTAGTCCAAACTTGAGCTGACAGGTTACATCATTTCTTCTATTATCCAGACATTTACAAGTCTACTCAGAAACTGTTGGCCATACGATTCATCTTGAAGACACAGTCGAATATAGGGGTGCAAACAAAGAAACCAGGAGAGTTAGATAGAACTGTACGAGTTTATCACAGAAACGTGGAGACCAAGGAGACAAACTGAGTAATCCGGTGGACTGAGTGTGGGTGAATCAGTGAGGTGATTCATAGACCAGACACTCACACAATGGGGAAGGAAGGGCTTCCATGCAGGGATTGATGAGGAGTATCAAGGTTTTAATACTTGGGTGATTGGGAACAGGAAGTTGTGGGACCTGGAGCATGATTACTAATGATTAGAAGAGGGTTGGGGTGTCTGGTGTGGCAGGCAAACCCCTGACATACCTTTGTCATACTTTTGACAAAAAAAAAGAGTAATCTCTGATTTTCATCCAATGGAGTCTTTAGCAGATAAATGGGCAGAGTAAAATACTGAATGTAATTTATTTTAAATACTTAATAGCTCATTTAATCAACCCGAATCATGCCTGGGAGTGTTTGTCATTTAATTCAGCGGTGTCAGAATTATGCTCTTATTAGCGATGTGGCTAACGCTTTATGACACAGGGGGCCCTTTCATGTGACGTGCCCAGGGAAGTGTTTGAGTGGCTGCGGGGAAGAAAGCCAGGCTCCTCACACTGATGCCCTCTGTCTGAGCTTCTGGGCAGCCAGTCAACGCCAGGGAGGCCTGTGCTCAGCGCAAGTGTTTTCAGGAGGTGGGCTAGCGAGCCAAAGTGGCCGCCCAGGGCGACTGAGGCCTTATGCCCATAAGCATGGCGCCAGATGCAGGGTGGGCCAGCAAGAAGCTGCCAATCTTCGAGAGGTGATATCAGCAGAGAAAAGATGAGTGATGACAGCTAGGTCTTAAATATTGGAACATTAAGGCATATATAAATGTGTAGAATAGAAATCAAATAAAAGAATTCTGAAAAAGAATTTAATAACGGCCATATTTATTCTCACTCAGTGTGAACCAATTATACCAGATTATTTAGACCAAATAGGTGAAATTGGACAATTTCATACAGCATACCAGACAATATATCACTGCACCATAGTCACACAGATATCAAATATACAACATTTCTTATCAAGGTTTGATCATTTGAATTGTTTGTATTGTTGCTGTTGTTTTTCATCGTGGGACTGAATTATTAAATTTTAAAAAGGAATCAATGTTTTTAAATTGTCCAAATATTGAAAGCCAGGGTTGACTTTTTCACTTCGGTGATGGGCACGGCTACATTCAAAGAGCACAAACATGTGAAGAATGCTGTGCATAAGGTAACATCAGAAGCAAGGCCTTGTTTACTTGGCTGTGGTATGGAAAGAGTTCCTTAAAGGGGAAGTGAAAATATGCTCTGCCCGAGCCACGTCTTCAACACTTTAAGAGCTAGAGGGGAGAGAAAAGCGAGATAGAATAGAAAACCCCTTTGTGAGTTAAAGAGCCTCCATTCTTGTCTTGTGATGTCTGTCTTCATAGTTGTCTTGTAGTACAAAGAAATTGGTTGTTTGCGACAGCCTCAGATGAATGGCAGCAGGAGGACGAGAGTCAATGATAAGCCCTGGGCCAGCTGTCCAACATGGCGGATACTCTATAAATACACAACTATTTATGATGCATGTTTTCACGGATGTATCTTCTGACCAAAAAGTCTATGGCGATTTATATGGGTCTACTTATGATAGCTTTGCAAAGTCAGTAGTTTCAGCCTTGCCGAGTTGTTGACACAAATAAACTATTCCAATGATCTTGACATTTAAATTCAAATTGTACATATACAGATGTAGTCTTTGTTTGCCTCTCAGTAGAAATATTTTTGCAGTTGTTGTCCCTTTTTTTAATACAAATTTTGCATTATGATAGGAGCTGCAAGTTTATGGGTTTGTATTATCATCTACATCAGGGGTACTCAAATATAAACTTTGAAAGGTCCACTTAACAAATTTACAAATTGCAGTCCGAGGTCTGCAAAAGTAACGCTCAAATTCCTAACGCAAAAATTTTACCTGTTAAAACTGAATGCTAACCGATTTGCATGTCAGTTGCTGTGGTGACATTCCCATGGACTCATGGACGAGTCTTCACCAAAGAAACCTGCAATAAACTCTGTGAGAATACAGGTCTGTGATTGGAAATATATATAATGCAGCTAAAATGATTACAATCCTCAAAGACATATTTCACGGAATCATAACTGCGCACTCCATTGAAAACTTAATTATGATTAATGAAGAATGTTGGTTTTGGGGTCGGTCCAAATTTAACCGTGTCTGGATATGGAGTACCCTGGATCTAAATCATGTCACACAAAGTCATGTTTCCTATAAATTTAGCAGCTACAGGCACATAAATAAACTATGAATCCCATCGTGTCACGATAGAAAAACTTGTGCTTATTAGATTTAAACACTATAAAAGCAATTTTACAAAATATGTTAAAAAGAATCTTATATTTTCTGATAAATCGAAGAAATGTACCCATCATACATCAAACTTGGAACCTCCACTAACTCTGTCTCTCACTATGTCACTAACTCACCATGTCTCCAGCAAAATACTACAATACCAGCAAATTACCATTAGTTTTTGATAATTCTCTGTCACCCTCTCCTCTATCTCAAGATCTAGGAATCTGTGGCACTGACTCACATCGGGTGTCCTTCCTGTATCAATCTCTGATCTTGAAGTCTGGTTAGAGGGAGCAAGAGACAAGAAGAGAGAGAGAGAGGGAGCGACAGAGACAGAAGGAGAAGAGAATGGTGATAGCACCAAGACAGGATGCTCTCTGTGCAATCCGATAGCTTGGCCAAAAACATCCTGACCTCAACCCCCCACCCCCCTTCTCACCATTTCTTACCTCCTTGCCTTTTCATCGGTATGAATGAACTCTATATCTTACCTAAAGGTTGCGCAGAAGAGAGTAATTTACCAGAAAAGGAAAATTCAGTCAGTTTTTCTTTCAATTATCATAAAATGATGTTTACAGCAAAAAAGAAACAAGTTCTAGTAAATGTCCATTTTCATCAAAGCTTTTCAATTTTAGTTCCTAGTACACTCTGAACACATCACCAGTGCAACATTTACCCAATAAACATTTGTATTGTGTGCATGTTGTTATATCTATCACCTTGGATGCTCTCATTTGGTTTCTAGGACTTTTACTCTGCAGGACTTTTATGATGACACTTCTTTTCGGCCTGAGATGTAGAGGGAGATTTGAGGGAGAGAACCTAGCAGGAATTATTTGGCCTTTAAATTATATCACAATGATTTCTATCCCCAAAATTCTTCAACCGATTTGTCTTAACGTGTGTCAAGCCTGTGATCGATGCTGGTAATCCTTTTCCTACTGATCCCTTCCATTTTCATTGTTGAGATACAGCACTTGTGAACAATTACCTTTTTTAGCAATGCATTCTAACAATTGTTTACCCTCTTTTTGGAGAGTGGTGATTGAATTAGAGAGAGCATTTCAAGAATCAGGAAAAAAAAAGTGTACTTATTTGGCCAACAAACTCACCTGACCTGAACTCCATAGAGATTCTATAGTTCAGAGACAACAAATAATCCATTTCAGGCAGTTATCAAAGCAATCTGGGCTCCATTATACACAGATGCTGATTGATGCAGTAATTCCTCCAAAATAATCCCAAACAAGTATTGAGTGCTTACAAATTAGCATACTTTTAAGAACAGTGATATTTCTGTTTAAAATAAATTCAAATAATATTTTAAAATTTACGTTTTTTTTAACTGTGTAATCCATAAAGAGCTTGAAATGCACAATAGCAGTGTATAGTGCGCAATATAATTCATGAGTATATCAAGGGTTTGAACATTTATATTAATAACACTTTTTATTATAAATTTGCTGAATGATTCCTTTAATCGCACACCTGCTCACCTTAATGACAAGTTTTTATAAGTGTATTTGATATTTCCTTAAATAAATCTCTACGGTTTATACTGGGCTTACATTTATGTTTTTATTAGATGCAAAAGCAAATTTAGGATGATGCCTCGCAAACCTCAGCATGTTGGTTTTTGAAAATAAACTGAAACAGAGAACAGAGAAGTACCTTGAGTCATTCTTTCAGCGTTTTGGCATGAGTGCCCACATGTATGCGAACCTCTGGTTTCCTCAAGGGGGAGAACTTACTCAACCCACAAGCACCGAATGACTAATGTCACTGTGCCCCCTCCGTCTGCCCCATCTGACACGCCCATTACTTTCCTCACCCGATTTTTTTTCTTCTCCTTCTCCTCCACTTCTCCTCAGGCCCTCACACTGTCTTCAATAATTGATCAAGCCTTGCCGTCGAAGTCCAGACAGCAGCCATTAACTCCAGCAATATGGCCTCACTCAGTCATATCAACTGTTAGCCAAGTCCTCTTCCCAAAAAAACACTTTTTTTCTTTGTGAGACCAGACTGAGGAACTACAAATGTCTGTTTCTGTGACAAAGTGTCATCCTGTGAAAGGATGTGAGGACTCTGGTTGACTGTTCAGAGAGCGAATCAAATTACAACACAAGAGTCAAAGAGAAGAAGTGGTCAAGGTTACTTTCTGTCAAACTACAAACTGCTTTCCAGGTTTTCAGAGCTTCTTTCACAAGAGGACAAATGTAAACGTCAAGCCTAAAGAGCGTTTATTGATCTTGCAGTGAATCCAGCATCTATGTAACTGGCACCAAATGCGATCAATACAACTACAGTATCTGCTATGCATAATATCTGCTGCTTTTATGCGTTCCTAACTTGATACAGTTTCATGAGCAGAGAAGTGGAGATGGAAAACATATTCATTGTCTAACAGTTTACATGTAAATCAATTACAGGTGGGAAGATGAAGAAAATAGAAAATAAACCAGATTAACAGTTGTTTTTAGCTACTCAGTTTCATTTGTGTTGATGTGGGAATTTAAGGCTAACAATGGGATTTTAATGTAGAAAATAATAGCAAAACATATAACCCCTAGTAGCTGGGTACTGCTACTTGCTAAGCATGGACCAGCTTAAATCTGCTACCAACTATCATGTTTTAAAACACAGTTTGAACTGGTGATGCTGGATTTTTCTCCAGTGACACTACCATAAAGATACTTTTTGCTTCTAAATTATTGATGGAGCAAGTGGCCTGGAAAAAAATTCAGGTTATACACAAGATTAATCTATATAGCGATAACTGCCAAGGTCATGCTGTATAAAAAGTAATTTTGTTACTGATTCCAAAAATATTTATAATTTCATGCAAGTTTGCCTGTTTTTTTTTACCTTGAAACCTTATATTTTTGTAACATTTCCACTTTAAATTAACAATTAGACTGATTAAATTTTGAAATATTAACTATTGTCACACATGGATTGGTCTGTCAACATTGAATATATGTTTGGTAAAATACTGAACGGTGTAAATTTAAGATATGAACTGGATCTGCTGGATCTTTTGCACTGTTCATGGAGATCTCAATTTTTACATCATTGTCATTGAAAATAGTATTTTACTGTAGCATATCAAAGTGGCAGTTTTCAAAAGGCAAGCAGGATAATCTTTAGAAGCGGCTGTGTACTGTTTTCTTATTTGCCAACAGTTTAGCTTATTCAAAAGTGTCCTTTTTTGTAAAAGAATCACTGGTAATTTTAAAATGGCAAATGGCTGTTTTTTTTCCTTAGTTACAATTTATCCACTCTTTCTTTAAATCAGGATTCAATGGTACACAAATGAATATGTTCCCAGTCCACTAAGCATCTCCTCAGTCTCCTCAGGGTCAGATACTAGATACATGTGTGCTGCACTCAGGCAACTGTGAAAGAACATCTGTCGATTGGTCTCTGGTGGTAGTGGTTGGGTGCATCCCAATGTTTCTTTTTTGTCTGCCGGTGATTTTGGGATGTCTCGCTGGACTTTTTTGACTGTGATCAGCTAGAACATGGCCAGATTCGGTTCCTTCTTTGTGAAATGATTATAAAATGATTCAAAACTTTTGCTGCATATGACAGCCACTATTTTTCACCTCCTCAGGACCTCATCTTCTTTCCGCTGTGCTTGATTTAGAGGAGTTTAAGAATGCTAAAAAGTTTTGCAACCATTTATTCATTCATTTTCCAATCCGCTTATTGCCTTTTTTGGGGTCACGGGATCTGCAGGTGCCTATCTCCAGCGCACATTGGGCGAGAGGCAGGGGTACACCCTGGACAGGTCGCCAGTTCATTGTAGGGCAGTTTTGCAACCAAACTCCTCAAATATTTAGTTATACATTACAAATACCATTTTTTGTGGCTAAACATGGAATTGAGATTAATCATCTTACAATAATCTTAAAAAATTACAACCTAACTCCCACCTCAAGACTCTGAAAGGCCAAATTGTGAGTTGACAACCTAAAACTCTAAAGCTTGAGGAATCAATCATTTATTGCCATCTCTATCTGTTTAAGTTCTCCACCCACCCAGCCCCGGAAAAATTGAGAAACAAGAGAGCAAACAAGAGAGAAGGTTGTGTATTAGAATGTGTACACACTCCAACATGGTCTATTTTAATCAGAAATGACCCATCAAACTTCTGCAAAGGAAGCTGTCTAGGCTCCTTCCGGTCAGGGTGACTCACCTGTCTGTTACGTTCATCCATAATCCGTGTGATCTGAATCTTTTTCCTCCCCATTGTCCCCGTCGTTTCGTCTCTCTCGTTCACCGGTAAACTTTATTTTTTTTTGTCTCTGTTTTTGCTTGCGTTTTCTTCAAACCAGGCTTTCTTCTCTTGACTTCCTCTATTCAGTTCAAAGATTCCAGTAGCTGTACCTGCAGAGAGAGAGAGAGAGAGAGAGAGAGAGAGAGAGAGAGAGAGAGAGAGAGAGAGAGGCATTAAGTCAGATGAATAATGGCAAAACCACAGAGTTAAAAAAACTGAGAAACACAGAGTCTGAGCCACATGGGACACAAAATAAAGACAAAAGAATACGTCTGCGTCCTCAGGCAGCACTGTTTTCTGGCATCAATATAATGCAAATCACATTCTCGGCTGTGACTATGAGCGTAGACAGCACTGTCATGCTCTCTCTACACTCACAGAGAATTTGACAGTGTTTTGGAAGTGCCAGTAACTTAACAGCTCTAATCATTTGCAGTGTAACATTTACTGCTACCTGAACTACAAGCAGCAACCCTTTCTAAAAGTAACATTTTCAATAGTGCACAAGTAGCTACAGGAGCTACATCGATCTGAAGAAGAACCTGAAAAGAAACCTTGAGCACCCCGAGACTCTGGATTTCTATAAAGTGTGATCCTGATGTCACAGCACTGCAATGCTTCCACCTCTCAAGGAAAGATTCGTTTGTGGGCTTTATCTATTCTCCTGCTGATCTCTTTCTGCATTTCAGCGGCCGCCCGCACCCGAGAAGCGATCCTTGGATTTCATAAAGTGCTCGCAGAACACACATGTGCACTGTGCATCTGTTTGTCTGCATGTGCGCACCTCTTTGGTACCACTAAGTAGGCCAACCCGATTCATCTCTGGGAGGAGAGGCAGAAGTGTTGTGTTTTCTTTCTGACAGTAGAGGTGATAACGTCCCTCGTTATGCAAATGAGCATCCCATTATTTAAGTGTGTAGTAATGCAGTAAAGCTGTCAGTGGTGTCATGTTAAAAGCCCTCCTTTTGCGTTCTCTTTATTCTCTAGCTCTTTTTTCTTCTTTCTGATCCAGATTTCGGCTGCCAGAGTGAGCAGGGATCACTGATGTAGATATGAAGATACACTGTGCCCCTCACATAGCTCCACAATGCCATGCCTCTCTCGTTTATTAATAATCAAGTGAATGTGGAGGGGCGGTTTGAAAGTGTTTGACTGACTTTTTTAGGAGTTTAACAGCAATCAAACACTAATTTCATTGGCTCCGATCCATCTACATTTCATACGTTGTTGCTAATCTATGACATTCTACACAGAACTGTTATATTCCTGTTGAAATGGAGTTGTTAAATACATAAGCCCTTGTGTACAGATACAGCCTTGTGTTGGTATTGATTTAGTGTGTTTTACACCGTCTCTAACAATAGCTCTGTAAGATTACATTCTATTAGCATACAAACAACACACTGTACTTCACCAAGGGCTTTTTGCAAGTAAGTCTTAGCATGCAAGCGGTGGAATCGGAAGCAGCCTTATGATTGTTTAGAGCGCCACTGTTAAAGGCATAAAACAAGAGCAAAACAAATCCATTACAACCTTGACTGGATGCCTTTGTAAATATTTAGCCCTCATACAGGCAGCCGGCAGTTTGTCGTCATCAAATGCCTTTTCACTGTTCACATTTAAAAGCTGATTAAGAGTTAACTCAATCAAAAGGGACGAGTTTGTTCATTGATAACGACAGGTCTCTAATCCCTGCTTTAGCCCCACCACAGTCTTAACGAGGTTGTGTTGCGTAATTTAAATGACTTCTGATAGTTAAGGGCACAGGAACACTTCATTTTCTTAGTTTCTTCATCTATCCACACTTGTATATTTCAAAGTATACACTTATAAACTTAGTATAGATACACCTCATTATATATTTCCATGACTATTTTAATGCAGATTCTCATTGATGGCATAAAGATTCAAAGCAGTAATCAAAAAAGTAGGATTCTTAAAAGTAGCACCTTTTGCTTTATTAACCCTTGACCTCTCAATGAGATTCAAGTAAATTGTAATGTAAGTATATTGTTGAATGTTTAGTTGTTTATTTTTTAATAGGAGACTGGAAACGAGTTGGAAGGGATGGGAAAGTCCAGAAGGTAAGGAATCGAACCACAGTCGCACTGCACAACTACAATTTTTGTGAATGGCTGGCTCATGGACCACTACATCAGAGAGCTGACATCTTTTTCTTTATTTTAAACTTTTTCTTTGATCCGCAACTTCTTCATTCAATAGAATGCTTCAATCTACAGTAAAGTGAACCCAGTTGAACATATTAAAGCCAAGAACCTGTTTTTTTCTCTGATTTCAAGGAAAAACTAGAACAGACAAGAACTAAAATGTTTTGGCAAATACTTTTAAAAAAGGTTACTTCTCTTTACATATTCACAATGTAGTAAGAAGTTTAAAATCTAAAGACAAACTAATGAGACAAAAAAGTACTCAGAATCTAAACTGGTTAAAGCTTAAAAAAATCTTAAAACAATTTTTTGCCAGTGTAACGTGATGGCAATCTTAAATTCATCCACCCCCCCAACATTAACTACCTGGGTAACCTCAGTCAACCTCAGCTCAATTTTTCACTCTTCCCTCATCCTGTGCACATGCTGGTCACCCCACCTCCCCCATCTCACTCCATCATCCTCACATGTACACATGCTCACACTCATCTGCTTTCAGATTACCACAGATGAGCGCAATCCAATTTACACCAGTAAAGCTGAACTACAGTGAACACAAGCTGTGGTTGATCGGGAGCCAGAGGCGCTTTGGATGTAAAAAAAAAAGTCCTGGAGCTGTCGTGAAACCACACATATGTATCATTCGACCGAATATGTCAATGCTCAAGTGTGACTGACCCCTGCTGAAAGCATGGGCACAAATATTAAAAGTGCTTTAAGATCAAATAAGTGAGTGTGAAATGGTTTTAGTGGAGTGTATACAATTATGCCAGAGAGAGATAGAGAGAGGCGAAGAGGGACTGCTAACAGGCTTTCTCTGCCATGCTAAGCCAATTCACTAATCCACAGCCAAAGCATATGGGAGGGTGAGAGGAGGAAGAGAGACCAGGGCCAGAAGATTCCTCCCACAACGAGAACCTCGGGAAAGGCTTGGCTTAGCCTGACAGGCACAAGAAAGCCTGGAAGACGGGTCATCACTAAGGCTGAAGGGTCACGGGGAGATGCTACAAGACAGAGAGGGAAAGATAAGACAAGTTAACCTGCAACCTTTCCAGCGTGATGCATTGGGCTCAAAGCAAGAGCACAAAGAGCAAATCTTTCGAGGCAAAGGAGAACAGGAGAGATGTAAGCAGGTCTCTCCAGAGGAAAGTCCACCCTCCCATCTGTTAGCCATGCCTCTTTTCCTGTGCCACATAGATTGAGGGTGGTGGGGAACGAGCAGAAACCATGGGGGAAATGGAGAGAGGTGGGGGAGACAGTACTGGGATGTAATGAGGTGCTGTGTGTTTTTTCTGCTTTTTCGCTGAATCTCTCTCTTTCGCACTCTTTACGAAATGGAACTGTGAGGGCAATGAGTACATTCAGAAACGGGCATCATTCTGGGTCGACTCGGTCCCTGATGTTCCACTTGAAAAGAATACGGAAAAAGCAAGCATTGTATTGTCGAAGTCCTAATAAAATGAATACTTTGTGTTCAGCAATATAATTTGGTTGGAAGAAAAAAAAGAAACAAAACAAATCTTGATCTCTCTAAGGGAGAATGAAATGAGAATGAAAAATGACTAAGATGCAAATACCCCAAATTATACTTGCAGAAAATAAAAACTGACTGTAGCTGATAATAAAAACCCTACTTTGGAGGAGTTATGCGACTTTGACTTCATTGACTCTTATCGAGGGCAATCTGTGGATAAAACACTGAGCTCCTCGACTCCCAACACATTAAAGTAATCAGTGTGTCATTACTGCAATCAGACAGGAGTTGATATTTCAAGAAATTGACCCCATTGCTTTGTTGCCACCCTTCGTAAACTCTCTTGCTTCCACTTTCCCTTTTCTGTTTTCTACACAGCACATCTGTAAGTCATTGCTTCTAGTGTGCGTTTGAAAAAAGGGCAGTCTCCTCTATCCTCAAGGGGAAATGTGGTCGTGAAGATTTAAAATAACATATTACCGAGCCGAAAGTAAACCTTTTAGTAGGTGCATGACACATTAAATAAACCCTTGTGCTTTACTATAAACTCTCATTTCCTTGAAGAGCAGCAAAAGGCATTTTTATTGTCTATCAACAATTGAACCCCCAGCCATGATTTCAAGTATTCCCAGTTTTGAGACTTCTTAGCTTTATCTGCACAAATAAATAAATGCTATTATTTAAAGCCAGTGTACTTGACACAGAGAGTGTCAACAGCCTATTGTCTGCATAACGTCATAATGGGGTAGTGTCTCCTAAGTTTGGCAGCGTCTACCAGGAGAACAAAGTGAATTCCCATAAATTGCACCAGTGGGACACATGATAGGTGACCTGCACCCTGGGAAGGATCCGTTAAGTGAATTTCTGTATGGTACTCATCTGTGTAAGTGACTTTATATGATGCATTATTAAAAGGATGCAAAGATGAGAACAGCGACTGGGTAAACATAATCTATAATTTCAGATGATCATCAATGATTCAAACAAAAAAGTTAACAAACGTTTTCAGCTAAGATTGTATAAAATGTTAAATGTAGTGTCTATGAAATCAACCAGAGGATTCTGATGAAAGGTTTGGCAATCAGGGGGAAAAAGAAGGGGGTACGGGTTGTTGAGGCTGGGGTAGGTGATTTCTGGAGTCCAATGTTGACACCTATACAAAAACCTACTCCTACACAAAAATGGCCAATCCAAATAGCAACGTTGTACACACACATAACACGACCAATACAGACACCTGGCATTGCAACACAGCCTATGATCATGGTGGAATATGCTGTGTCATCAAATACTGGAATAAAGCAGAAAAAAATATAAAGAAACAGTAGACTGAGTGCATACATGTTGCAATATCTGAGATTTACAGAAACTTACAACCATTGATTCTTTAAAGATTATGAAATTTGGTGGCACCACAACATCTAAATGCGCTCTTCTCCACGCCATGAAAACTGATGACCCTTATTACAACTTGGCTAACAAGTGGTTGTCGTTTACTGAAGTGTTTTTAATTTTACTTTTAATGAGCTAACCTATTTTTTATATTTTCTTACATGTCTTTTTGTTTTTCATTCATTTGTTCATTCATTTGTATCATTCATTTTCATTAGTTAAATGCCAATATTTCATTTCTTTTAATTTTCCCCATGTTTTACTTTCTGAGCTACTGTAAGTCGGATGCTCTAATTACTACTGTATAAGACATATTTGGAGCCTCTCTGGGAGTCTCCATGGTCATTAATGCCTCTGTATGACTGGACAGACACAGGAAACATACATGTACACGCACACATACACGAACAGTGGAAGGATGTGACATCAGCAGCTACAGACAATCAAAGGTGTAAAGGTGCTTCCTATCCTAAACTGTTCCAGCATACACAAAATGGTAACCAAAACTCCTCCACTTCCTTCTCCTGGTTAGAATTTTAGAAAATACAAGAGAAGAATGAATAAACAGCCTTTGCTTATTCAAAGTAAAAACTATATAAGAGTTCAGAAATTAAAAACACTTGATCAGCAAATATTGATTTAAAATTCCAACATATGAGATACTTCATTGCAAAATCTAGAAGCAATTGTTAAAATCTGTCACTTTCAGTTTTGTGTTTACACTGAATTATATCAAAATTGTGATCTGAAGTTTGATCTCACTGGATTTTTAGTATAAACTTTTTACCCAGTTAAAAGTGGTGAATTTGATCATTTGATCATTTTGCTTCAATAGTTGGCATCATATTTTTTTCTCTGTTGTTTGTGGTAAGTTTGCCCATCAAAAGATTTATTTAGCAGTTGTATTTGCATAAAAAGAGGCCTTATATTATGAAAGTATTATCTAATATATATCTAGTATTATTAGTTTTATAAACTCTATTTGTATGAACATTTACTAAGGGTTAGATCCTCATACTCCAGTAAATGTTTCTACTCAAACTGTTTAGTTGATTGAGTTGGTGACAGTAGACTATTAAAGTAAAATAATGTAAAAATAGCTTAAATGAACACTCAAAAGAGTGGACAAAGGTACAATCCTTTCTACTGTTTATTAAACTATCCTGATGTTTTTTTTTAACACTGGTGATCTTTCTGTGTAGTTGCTGCCTTCGCCCTAGAGAAGGAAGATTAGAGACGTTTTCAAAATGTGAGATTTTATTATCAAAAGTGTGATATCACAGATTAGTTGCTTTTCAGCTTCTCAGTGATCAGTGAAAAGCTCTTTTGAGGTGCTATGCTAGATTACGGTTTTGGGTGGAGAGATTTATTTCGGTGACACAGGGTGCTCTTTCAGGACTCTGCTGCAATACTTTCATTTAGTCTCTACAGGAATCAACAGCTAATTACTTAAATGGTTCTACATGTAAAAAGGCACGTAGCACCTGCCAACTTACGTAGCTTAATTTCTTGCCACCAAAGCTTGTCATACACAAAAATTATCTCTTTTTAGTTTTAAAGAAACAACCTTTTCATCTCAATAATGTTACATGAATGCAGAGAATGTCTTTGGTTGCAAGAGTAAATAATTTACTTTGTTTTCAGCTGAAGAACATATACATTATGCAATCGTCAAAGTTATTACACAGAATCATGCAATATATTAATTTTAACTGATTTTAAGTTTGGGCCTCTGCATGAACGACTGCTGAAAAACACCAGACTGCTGGCATTTCAGGTGGTAGCGCATGACCTGGTGTAGTGGTGGAAAATAGAATGAGGGAGTGTTAACAGCAGTTGCATCCTTCACAAAGTCAGCAAACAGGGAAGGTGAGAGCCATCATTCAATTAGCGATCAGTAACTGGCCCAAGGAAAGTATGGCACGACATATTGTCAACTGTAACTGAAAGACATGCTAAAACCAGCTGCTCAGCCGACAGACTGGTGACTGGTGTAATGACTGATCACTGTCCTGTTTTGTTCTGGACCAGCAGATGTTGGTAAAAGGACAAACAAAAAAGCAGACACCGAGTTGGTGTTTTCATGAACAGGAGTAAAGCACCAAGAAGTGCTCAAGACCAGGAATCAGTAAAAAACTCAAAGACATTAAACAAACTTGCATTCCCATGCAATGCAATGCTGGAGTGACCTTTGACCTGAGACAATTAATCAATCAGATCGGAGGGATCAATGCATGGGCTTATGGATAACTCAAAAAAACAACATTTAATAATTTTTTAGGATTTCTGTATTGCAATTACCACTGCTTTGTAGGCTGACTCATTGTGGACGCACCTACATGCAGAAATACTTAGTTTTTTGGCAATTTTTCAACCTTGTCTTACTGAACAGAGTTTAATAAGAAAGGAGAACTGAAATGAAGTATGTTAAATAGCCAACAATTAAATAACAATCACTGAATTGAATGATTAGCTTTAACAATCTAGGCCAGTAATTCTCTAGGGGTGCATCGAAATGAGAATTGTTGGCCAAAGCCAAAACACAATGAGTCTCTTGGCCAAAAGCAAGAGGCTGGATCCTGTGCATGATACTTTCTGCTTTCTGTTTATTTTGTCAGTCAAATTTTTACATTGCATAAAGTAGACAGTGAAACACCTGTGCAGTGTTGTTCACTTTTCACGCTTATTTAAAGCAAAAACAATATAATTAAAGCACATTTAATGAGCTAAATAAAGATTGTTTTTTTTTTTTTGATAGCGGTGGACCCTCCCAATCATTTTCATTGCAGATATTTCATAATTGAGCATAATGGGCTTTGTTCAACGGTTCATTGTTTTGTACGGAGGTTTCCAAACTATGCTTGGAATGAACATTTAATAACAATTGTTCAAGGAGAAAAGATGTTTGATGATTTTGAGATTCGATGGCCACCCTGGACAATCACTGAAACCGGAAATGGTCCATGATCCTCATGTTTAGAACTTTAAAAATGATATACACTGTCAAAAAAAATATCATGGTTGGCAAAGAGTAATTGTTGCATATGAACATTATAGTTTTTCTCATAACTAAATGTGAAATGCTTCTAAAACATAATACTGAAGGGAGATACATACAGACTTTAACAATCCCCTCAGCAATGATTCTAAAGTATGGACTGTAAATCTCTGAATATTTTATTCTAAACTCCTCTGCAAATATTCACTAAACAAATATGTTTCCCTCTTCACCTTAGAAACACCATACGTATATGTAATTTCTTGTCCCAAAACCTTTTTTTCTGTTTGTTTTTAAAAGTAAACTATTTGAGTTGCATACGTGTGATGCACGTTGGTTACTGATATTCTCCTCTTTTGTTTACTGGTGTTAAGACTGGATCTACAAGCAGACTCAAGTTATATGGCAGATTGCACGTATGAGACCTAGTGACAAAACAGAGCAGGAAATTTTATAAAATTCAGAAATCTTTGAAAACTGAAAATGAGCAAAATATAGCTTTAAAAAGTTTTTTGTGTTTATTTTTGTATTTGTTTAATACTTTCTTTAGTTAGACATCAAAAAAAATTTTTCACATCCCTACTTTAAACAGTTTTAAAAGCAAGAATGTCAGACTCAGCAGATAAAAGACTGAGGCTAAAATAATTAACAAAATTATTGTTTGAATGCCTGGGCAATTTACTCAAATTAGTTTAACACGATTTTAATCTTAAATACACTGATGAATGATGAATATTTATATAATTATCAAACCTTTTAATGTTTCTAAGCATACTTCAGATCTTGTTCATATTGAACAAAGAAAATAAAAAATGAAAAATAATACATAATCCTCACAGACTACCACAATCTTCTGAACTTCAGCCATCAGTAATCATGAATATTATCCACAGAGAAAGAAACTGCCCCGCCGTGTTAGCCATGTTCGGGACAATAGGGGAAGACAATTTCATATGACCTCCCCTCAACACCAGACATCATGCTTGGATGATCCCCTGATTACTTCATCGCACTTTTCACCATCCCCTCTCCTCCCTCTCTACCATGGCATTCTAATCAGACTAATTAAAAGCTTTGTTCATTTGGAAATCTCCGATGACAATTTGTTTCACTCTACCCTACAGCAGTCCTGTGAAAAGAGAATTAAATTTGATCTTCTGACAGCAATTATTAAACGCTCCCTCCTGGCTTCAATTAAGCCTAGAGGCTAACGTGGCTCACCAGGCAAGAGCGAGGGCCGGGATATTTCCTTTACCACTTTATCATTCTCACTTTTTTCTTTGAATATCTTTTATCCTACTGAAATGATTTGAGGATTGTTTAAGGGACTCTGTGGTTCCTTTTTCATGTGGGTAGAAAAGGTAGAAAAGAGAAGTTGAGCAACCTTTTCTCTCTGAATCAATCAACAGTGATTGGATGAGATTTATGAGTTCTCTGTAAAAGATGGTGCAACCGTTGATGACAAATAGTTTCTTTCACTTTCATGGGCCTCAACGCTTAACAAAGGTTAGAGGCAGAATGGTGTACAGGATAAAATCTTCTCAATTGCTTCATGGTTACAGTTGAGATATTAAAAATGTGACCTGCTATGACTACAAACAATCCACTGAGTAATGGTTTAAAACTGGCATTGCAATGTCTAAATGCACAAATGGTTAAAAAAGGACACATGACAGAGTTATGATTTTATTGCTGCCCTAACATCACAATTTTGCAGTCTCTAAAGATGTCCTGAAGACATCTAACATGATCAAAATCTGCCAAAGAGAACATAATTTGAAGTTGAAACACATTCAGCAGTCATGTCCTTCAGAACATTGACCTGACTCGGTTTCTCCCCCACAGTTGTATCTCTCCCTTTGGTCCCAAAGCTCAGCGAGGAAACCGAGTAACCCAGATCGGGAGGAAAGTGCGCGGAAGAGAAGATTATGTGAGCTGAGACACTATCTCAAATCTCCTGCTGCAAAATGTTATGCTATTATATCACCCTCCCCCAACTCAGTTTTCCGGTTCTGAAACCAAATAGTGCTTTGGAAGCATGACAATGCTGTAGACAATAAAATGTTTTGTGCAGTTTTATCGCTTTTTGGTGCATTGGTTATCCACAGGTACATTTCGAAGGAAGCTTGATAAACACTGAGATTTGGAGACTTTGTGTTTTCTTTTTTAACTCTAGCTATTTTTAACTTGATATGCCATTGGGAAAAAAAAATGCAACACTCATGATGGGAAGCTCAAACACAGCATGAGACAGGATGCCCGTCTGAATGAGCATTCAGGATTCTTTAAAGGTATCAAAGGAAAGAACTTCTTTAAACATTTCTCAATAAATAAGAAAAACCTGATCTTCGTGATACCTTTGTGTATAAAAATCTCTCTTCTACTAATATACCTGCACCCCCTCCCCCGACCCCCTTGGTGTCCTCACAGCTTGTAGCAGAGGGACTAGTCAGCCTCGGGCCTAGTCTCTCATTACGGTCACAGCATGCCAACGCTCACCCCCCACCCCCTGTTTGTAGTGGTAAGAGGAACCACCAGGGGCTGGCACAAGTTACTCCACGACCGGCTCGGCCCGACCTCATCAAAGCGTGTGCTCATAATTTGTCACAGAAAGCAACCAATTAAGATGCGTTAAGGGAAGGGGGAGGGAGAAAGGGAAGGGGAGACGGGGCAAAGCAGTGAAAAGATAGCATTTGATTAAAGAGTCCGCTGAGCTGCGGTGAATCAAAACGGCCCAGACTTTCAAAGAAAAACCTCAAACATGGACGGGAGGTTTAGAGCGGGAGCTATAGTGTGATCAGATAAAGTGCTGTGGGTTTGTCCATGCGGAGGAAGAAGGATTGAAAGAAAATGCATGAGTAAATATTACGCTGGTTGTATTTATATACAGTCAGACTAGACTGGATTGGAAATCTGGTGACCCTTCTTGCCAAACAGTTTGTGTGAGCTACATTTGTTTGATATCCAACGAATAACGCAACATTTGTCATAGTCAAAGAGTGAGTTTTTTTTTAGATTAATAACATTTATATTTGATGACAAGCTAAAGTACAGATGCATTGTGTGCATTGTTGATAAGCTTATGGAATTTACTCCATATTAAAAGCATGTTCATAAAAAAAAAAAACAGTTAAGTATTCTCATCTCAACTTCCACTCACACAAAGTGTTGCAATAGTACGTCTCTATGCGGTTGTCCATATTTCAACTCAGAAAACAACACAGAAACACAAGAACCCTTGGCTGAATATGGCTATTTCTTTTACCAATGATAAAACTAATACAAATTTTGTAACCTGTCTGCGAGTCTCCCAAAATGGCTACCAAAAATGTGGCGAGACATACTTATCCATGTTTTTTATTCTTTAAGATTCATAAAACCTGTTTCCCTCACTTTCCTATGCTTATATTTGAGTTTTAATTAAGTAGTCATGTTAGTAGTAGAACTTAAGAAATATTAAAGTCATGTTCAAGAAAACATGATTTTTGAATTGTGTACAAACACCATGCTCTTAATTTCCAAAGACTTTCAAGTTTTTAAATATTGATATTGTTGCATACTTGTACCACATGTTACTCAGATTAAATGAACTTTCTGCTCATAAAAAAATAAATAAATAAAGATATCTTGTTAATGAAGGAGTGATGGGGTTCGCTTAGTCCTATGCTGCTGACACACAGGCAGTTCAATATGCGAATCTCACCACATGACGATGTGTCTGTTTTTAGCCATACTTCACTCTAATTGATTATATAGTAGCAAAGATTTCCAAAAAAAATTTACATTTGCTTCAAATTGAGTTGTCAAAATCTCACACATTTGACCTCTCTAATATGGTGGCACAAGTCAAATCACATCCACATTTTACATCCAAACTTTTAATTGGATTGGAATCTGGAATCACACGTGTTGACATTATATAATTGAATACAGTAAGGCTTCAATAAGTCTTTGGCATACATTAATCACACGGGAAACCTTGTTATCCCTTATTGATTCCACTTAGAAACAGGTTTTGGGACAAGAAAATAAATAAAACCAAGATAATACAGCAGGAAATGATCTTTTAATAGGTAGTAATCTAAGTTTAGTTCCTGTTAAAGTGCTAAGAAGAAAGTGATGAAAAGATTTAATAATTTACAGCCCTTTTCTGTGTATTAGCATTGGTTTTTGCGAAGGTTTAAGTCAATGTACTTTGGCACAAATCTATATGAATTGAGTTACAACGTCTTGCACAAATAAATAATAAATATATTGTTGCTATGGTAACATTTTTCGGGATTTATATTTAGACTGACATAAATATTTTGGATGGAGAAGATGTTTTTTAGCTTCATTAATCATTATTTATACAAATCCCTCAGAATTTGTTCGGCGTACTTGACTAAAACCACAACTCCATTTAGTACTTAGCAGAAGTTATCAAATATACAAAATGCTAGTGTTTTCAGCCCCAATAGAGATGACAAATACTCTACCTTTAAGGTTGTTTTTAGTCCATATTTCTTTTTGATAGTGACATTCAAGACGTCCTGCTATGCGTCACTGCAATTAATCTCAGTCTCTCCCTAGAGCATGAAATATGTTCTACAACTTATGCTTTTTTCATTCTTTTTTTTTCTCAAATCCTCCAAATCAAATAAACCATGTGGTGTGCGCGTGTGCGGGTGTGGGATGTGTGCATTTATTTTCCCAGTTTTTACCTAGTTGTTCTCAAGAATGTCAGCATTGCACACATTTGCATCGCATCTTCTGCAGTGTTTCTTGTGTTTGCAGCTGTGACGGGTTTGTTTTTTCATGTGTGATCAGAAAACTGTGACAGGGGAAGTTTTCTGAAGCCTTGTGCCTCGTGTTAAACAAATTCAGTTTACTACATGATACTTTTTACAGTGATCTTATTAAAAGAAATGAAAGTGGATAGTTACGTGGAAGATGTACGTACATAGCAAATATCTTTCCAGGCATTTATATAAAAAAATAATCACCCTTCTAATTACTGTTATTCTGATGCTAATCACTTACTCAAGCTAAATAATGACCACTTCTTGATTTGAAGCGATAAGAGCGGAAAAGAAAACAAGGGAAAGCAAGTGCTTACAGCCGGTGTTGTGTAAATCAGATCTGTGTGTGTGTGTGTGTGTATGTTTTCCAGAGGCTTATCTACACCATCTTCTTCTATGGGGGGGTTTGGGAAAGTGCAGGCTGTAGAAGGTTGCAAGGAGAGGCAAGCCTTTTCTCAAGGCTCCAGCCCCTCGGCAGCACAGAGATTGGCCCTACAATCTCCCTGGGCTCCCGATCCAGCTGCAGCATTCACATAACCCCAGCTGTCCCCCTTAGCTTATGATAGCATGCCTCGTCTCTCCCTCCCTCCCTCCTTTGCCTTTACACCCATGTACTTTTCCACTCCCTTCTGCACTGCTGGGCACGCATCAGTCCTTTCCCCCCTCTTACTTTGTTTTTCTTTTTCCGTGTTGTATGTTTTTTCACAGATTTCTTTTCCCACCACCCCTGAGAAAAGTCCTATGGCTGTTTGACCCTGAGATGGGATGAGAATGCCCACCCCTCCTCCTTCAAGCCTCCCTTTCCTGATTCTGGCGCCGGCAGTGGGGACTGTCTTTGTCCAGTCTCCTCTTTCCTTCATTCTCTCTCCTATCCTCGACTCTCATTGGGTCTGCTCCCAGCTCTGGCAGTAGGCAGATGTTCCTGTTGTGCATTATCCCAAATAAACAACTCATTACACATGTAATTAACCAAGAGGGTCTCCAGCCAAGCATTGGAAGCTAATCCAGCAACAGCCTTCCCAGTCCTTCTCTTTTCCGGTTCCGCTGGAGGAGTGCGAAAGAGGGAAAAAAAGACTTCTCAGCTAAATGTCTTTTTTGGCCCACTCCATGAATTGTCTTTGGCTCTTTCTTGTTTTCTCCACCGTCTCGGAAGTGGGTCATCGACGAGTTGTGTATAGTGAAATTTTAAAGAATGTGGAAAAAAGGGCAGAGCTCTCAATGGTGTTAACTGTTGTAGACTTTTTATGAGCGGCCTGCTTATCCAATTAAACTGTCATAAACACATTACTATAACAGCACATGCCCGTAAGGGGAGAGAGGGAAAGAGGCTAACTGCTGCTTTATTAACATGGGGTTTCTTCACCTGAACACCGAAGCTTGACAAGAGCAGTTCCTCTTTAGCACGACAATGATGAAGCTAATAAGATTACACCTCCTACATTAATAGGCCTGCAGAGCACAATGCTTTTAATCTGACCTGAGAAACAATAACCTGGGGATAAACACAAACTATTGAAAGTACTTCTACTGGATTTCCTCTGAGAGACACTAGGGGAAGCTAAAACCGATCTTTGCAGAGTTATATTCAATCTTAAACCATCATTGATTTAGAATCTTGCTAAAAGTTGGCCATAAAATACCACAATGAACAATAAGTGTTGTTTTAATCAAATAAACTTGGTTTTATACAGGATGCTAGATGCTAATTCATCACTTTTAATGGAAAGTGTATAGGGTACTTAAGCTAAATATTTCAATGGTGCTGAAAAAAAACCAACCGTAATTCCAAATTAGGCCATTGTAACGATCCCGAGCTTCTGATGATTCCACCCTTTCTGGTCATGTGGAGTTCTTGGGATGAACTTTACTGGTATATGTGGAAAAAATATCCCACTTAACTAACATAGATTATGACTAGGAGTAGGGTGATGCTATTTGGATGTCTGTGTACAGTTGTGGGAGGGATCCTAACGTTTGTGATGTCACAAACAAAGAAATCTGCAAATCTGCTTTGGGACCTTCTAAAATGCATTCAACAGCTACATTAAATAATAAGCCACATGACCCCTCATCTAGAAAACTCTAGTTTGGTGTTCTTGCATAAATAAAAAATTCAAGTTCTTTAGTATCTTAATAAAATGCAGGATTGCGTTTAATGACAGCAGCTCAAAAGTTCTTTTCATTCATGAAAACCTCAAGTATTTGAAGAATAAACAAAATCAGCACTTCTAAAAATATTCCATGATGTGGACATCACCCTAGATTACGCTTTGTGCCCACACACTACTTTTTCCTCTTTTCCCTCCACTCACTACCGTCTTTTTGGCCATCCACGAAGATGAAAAAAAAACCGAGAGGCTGTTTTGTAATATATAGTCATATGATTATTTTCCATTCGATTAGTTCCTGTTAAAATGGAAATCATGCTGGAAAGAATACAATGAGGACATTGGGCGGTGGGGGAGTGAAGCTCGCCAAAGTCTCGGCAGGTATCTCCCTTCCTCTCCACGTCTATTTATAACCCATGAGCCGCACTGATCCAAAAATAAGACGGTGACCAATTTTAACCTGAACAATACTCCAGGCTCACAATCGTAGTCCTTAGCACACATATGCACTCAGAGGCAGACAAACACAGGCAGAAAAAAAGTCAATCTCATGGCTGAGCTATTTCTGGCGGGACAGCAACATTTAGGAAGTGTGGGCCACGGGCCAGCAAGCAGTTTAATGACACGCCTGCGTCACATGCTCTCTTGTCATAGGAGCTCCTGCCATTGTCAGGGTTGAGTGAGGGCACACACATACACACGCACACAAGGTTATTTGTTTTTCCAAAGGGGCCGTAACAGCAGCTGCAGGTGAAAGGAACCACTGCCACAAATCAACATACAAAACCAATCCTGCACCGGACTACACAAACCCCGAAGTTTCAGATGAACTGCTGCTCGCATTAAGTCTGATCTGCACATTTCCTTCCCTTTCGCCTTTTCTTTTCCTCTTTTATTCTCTCCTTTAGCAGATAAAAAAAAAATGACATTGTTGGCTAAACGTCGTTGAAGCTACTGGAAGAAAAGTCATCTATCAACTAACACCATACAGCAGACAAGAGAAATACTTTTAGAAATATGGGAATTTTTCTATTTGAGCTCATAACAACATGAAAATTCTGAAAAGTTATCTTCAGAGCTAAAAATTTAATGCTGTTGGCATTTTTTGCTGAATAAACTGATTTGAGACAAAGCATACAGCACAAACGGTGGAAGCTGGCTCATCCGATTGGTTATTTTGGAGGTGGCTGACAGCTCGCTGAAGGATCCTTCGCACACGCCACCACAAACATAAAGGCATTAAGTGTCATAATGCCAAGCTCACAGACATCTTTCCTCTCTTGTTTTCACGACTTTGCTTTTTCTTCTCTTCCTGAAACCTTGAGTGTCCAGCGCGCTATGCTTTTTTCCCAGGTTTCAGCCTTGGATTCTGACAGGCCACTGTTGAGAATGGCGCAGATGACTGCAGGGAGATGCACGCTTGTAGAGCTTGGCAGGACAGCGCTCGTGAGATCTGCTCATGCGAGCGGCTGAGAGGCTGTCGGTGCAAGCTTGGCTGAATGAAACACCTCAACCTCACACTAATGAAAAGAAACTCCCTCCCAATGTTTTATGTTAAATTTCATTTAATTCACAAATGTCTGTATTCACCACTGTGATACTGAACGAGTTAAAAGAGAATAGACTGTAATAAACATCCCACCATCGCAAGACTTGTGTCAAGAGGGCCTTGGAGCTCATCGTGAGTGGAGAAAGTGCCAAAAATATGCGCCTTACCACATGACAGTGTGCTACGGGCAGCTCCGGCGACAGAGACGTCGGGTTATGAATGTTATGTGAAGCTGGGGCACAGAGGCCTCTCTGTCCCCCCTCTCACCGGAGACCCTTACAGAATGACTGGACTATGCTGCCCCACTGACAAAGATAAATTACATTTGCTGGAAAATATTTCAGCATTTTCCCCTTCCTTTCGACTCGTCTCTTTTTTACTTTTTTGGGGGGGGATATTTTGTTGCCATATCTGCCAGTGTGCAATGGGTTCCTCGTACATACTGTAGCACTGTGCTTTATCATGAAACTCAGACTCACAGCGGAGACTCAACAGAGAAATATCTGGAGGGTTGAAGAAACATTACATTAGATGAAAGCAGAATATATGTGTATTTTATTCATTTATATTATTGATACGTCAGTTTGTTTAGCAGCAATGTATTTAAACATGCAATTGGTTCATCGTCTGATCATTATTTATCGTTAATTTATTATCTACTACCACTATTACTACAACAAATTTGTTGTTATCTAAATAATAATCAAACTTTTTACCTTCATTTCACCCTAACAGAAGTTTAGTGCATAATTTAAATGCTCTTTGTAAATAAAAAGTTAGACTACATCAAAGGCTCATAAACGAGTTCTTCCATAAAAAAGCGTCTTCCAAATGCATGTACTGTTGTTTAGATGCTTATCTAGCTAAAAATGTGCTCTGTTTCAGGAAGAAACTGACAAAAGTAGAAGTGTTTGGATGTTTAACAGGAGGACGGCTCACTGCCAGACCACCCAAAGCTGAAGAAGAGTTTATATGAAATTTATACATCAGATTTTTGGAACAGTACTCCTTTTATTTTTGCAGTGAGATATATTGCGCATATTCAGTCGGCATACGTCTGTACACAGATGTGTCTCTCATCGCAGCTTCCTCATGCCAACCTCTGGCATCCTCCAGCCCTCCATTATC
This sequence comes from Danionella cerebrum, assembly GCA_007224835.1. Classification (NCBI taxonomy): domain Eukaryota; kingdom Metazoa; phylum Chordata; class Actinopteri; order Cypriniformes; family Danionidae; genus Danionella; species Danionella cerebrum. The sequence goes on from SRMA01023989.1 coordinate 96,897, forward strand.
CGCTTGTATACAAATGTAAACATACGATAGTTTTCCTCACATCTTACTCAACTGTTCCCAGCCTCATATATGCAGAGATTTCACTGCATAGATTATAATTACAGTCTGTTCGGTACACATAAGCCCACAGCAGATCCTTATAAGCAAGAGTACTCGGCTGAAAAATTCAATTTTATGCAGAAATATTCTTTTCACAATATAATTAAACATCAAAGGCAGAACTATTCCTCTGTGATTGAGCTGCTCTCGCGTGAGTCAACTCCATACACTACCTTCTATTTCACAGCGAGAAGCAAAGTTGCCAAGCGTCACAGCTAATTACAAAATAGAACCAAAGTTAAATTCATTATATGAAATCCAACGCACACAGTTCGATCATCTAATTCCAAACATCATAACCTCTTTGAGGGTAGAAATGACTTATCTGGAGCCAGTTTGTTTGCTTTATTAAACTAATGAAGTTTGAGGAAAGTACGGAAAAACGAAATGAGAAAATATTTGACTTCACCGACTCAAAATTAAAAGAGCTATGTAATAAAATGAGCTCAAATTACTTTTTATTATCATTGTCAATGACTTACAAAGACAATAAAGATGTTTTCTTTCTCTGCCAGCCCAGTGGATAGTGAAAAAAACACACATTCGGATGAATGATTAATTACTGCTTAATTTTTTTTGTTTAAACACCTCTTAAGATGAAAAAAAGACTTGTATTCCCACCAATCAAATGCACATTTTCCCTGCATCGAACAATATGAAACTGAAGACAGGACAAAGCAGGGTGCAAAAGTGTGCCTGTAAATGCCCCTAACAATCGGCTCAAGTACCTCAGCCAATCAGAGTGACACGTGGAGAGCTGATCCCTCTTTGAGAGAAGTGTAAGGCCATGTTGTCACTGATGGTTTTGTGAATCGACAGGAGCCTAATCCCCGGTGATTTCGCAGAGATGACAGGTCTGAGGAGGACCGCTCATGAGCGTCTCTGCTGTGCACAGCTATGAGAGGACCCTCGTATGAGTCCACATGCGAGTGTGTTCAGTTTCCTCTGGGGTAGATTAAGCAAACACATAATCCCAGGAGAGCAACAGGTGAGACTCTCGCACAAGTACAAACACACATCTACAGGAGATTCATTGATTGTGTTTCTCTATTCCATGGTTTAGTATGAGTGGTCTGACAGAAAATAATATTAGATGCCGCTAGAATATGTGTGTGATTATGAAACTGAAACTTGGTTAAAGAACGAATTCAATCGTGTATTTCGTTGCTTATCCAGGTTTTCTGATTATTAACTTAATAACTTAAAATTCAATTTACAGCTTTTTGAACTCCTCAAAAGCTGAATATAAAGTCTCAGAATCATAATAGATTCATGTCAATTAATGAATAATATATGTGTAAAAAAGGACTTCAGCACCATTTCAGATTTCAGAGAGATTAAACTTTGTTCTGTGTTTACCTATATGCAACACATTTTTATATAAAATTACTAAATGTAAAATTTCTCCAATGAGTAAACGAAATAACACATTAATGTAAAACAAATTGTTTATGTTAATCTAATGATATTAAAATAAATTAATAAATAAATGAGTACTATGAAGTAAATATTGTTGACATTTGTATGATGTTGAATTACAAAGATTAACAAGCCATACCAAATAGTTCAATACAGTTTTTTTGGTCATTATTTTATTAGCCACTTGGGATTTAGCTATTATCAGCCCAAAGTGACACGAATGAAACTTAGTTGATGTCATTATTTAAATTCAGGCACGTTGTTCTCGCCAGGTGACCGCCGGAACCAGCTGTAAATAATCACCAGCTGTAAACTAATACTAGCCCGTCATGAAGCGTGATGCTTTGTTTTGAGAGCTTATAAAACACATCAAAAGACCCAAACAAACAAAAGCTGGGTTTAAAGTCTTCTTAAAAGAGACGCTGGTTGCGAGTCTGCTGACAGCAGTCGCAACCTTGTCAACTTTCTTTGCGAAACTTTGCCGTGGGTTTGTATCATTTAATTAACGGCAATGTCTCAAAACGTCTCGGTTTCACTTACTTCATGGCGCGTCCGAAGTGCGTCCGCTGAAGTTTGTCCCGCCGACTGTCGGAAGGTGTTGAGCCGCTTGGTTGGACCTCACCGCTCCAAGCTTAATATCCACCAGACACCACCAGCACCACCGGAAAAGTGTCGTTTTTGTGATACGTTTCTCGTCTCTTGTGACTTAAAGTACGTTTCAGATGCTGAACCCGGTGTCGCTCGTCCACGCCGAGGAATGATTAAGCCGTTAATGCAACTGATGATGTTGAGCGGTGCGCGTCTCTCTCTCTCTCTCTCTCTCTCTCTCTCTCTCTCTCTCGCTCACACACACACACACACACACGCACACACACACGCACACACACGCACACACACACACACACACACACACAGGACAAATAATCGGGTTTACTCTTCAAGGGGGGCGGGCTTACATCGTTCCACTGTTTTAATGAAAGAGGCGCTACATTAATGCGTTCTTATCTCCTACCTCATACTCATATCACCATACGCGTTCTCAGAAAGTGCGAGGAGATGGAGAGCTCCTTTCAGTCTGAGATGTAATTAAATTGATGTCAGGGCGCATTTTGTTAATAATGTTATATTAGCAAATATAACTGTTTGGTATCATGTTTTTTTTTAAATGATATAAATAAATTCACTTGACGTGTGCTTTATCTTGTTTTCAAGACTTTAAATATACACTATACAATATCATATACTATATAGCTCATGTATTGGAGCATAATTTAATTTTTTCACTTTAACATTTAACTACTGGACTTGATAACATTATTATTATTATTATTATTATTATTATTATTATTATTATTATTATTATTATTATTATTATCATCATTATATTTCTTAGTATATATTAGGATTAAATATTTTTAATATGAGTACGTATTAATGTTATGTTTAGGCATTTTCTTAAAATTATTAAGGGATGGCCACCTCACAGTAATAAGGTCACATATTTGAGTATAGCAGGAGACTTTAACACGTGGGGTTTGCATGCTTTCCCTGTGGTTGCATGTGGTTACTTTGTGTACTTTGTTTTCCTCCAACGTGCAAAATATTTTTCTACTAAATTATAGACTGTCAGATATAGACTGGCAACTTTTCGAGGAGGGATGGATGGGTGGATGCAAAGTGAGCAAACAAATGAAAAATTTAAATCACCCTTTAACTTCAAACCAGCATCAATTCGTATTGGTACACTTCAAGAAAGTCAAGTGACTTTATACCATTATTGGTCATTATACCAAAGAGGTGCTAATGATCAATAATGTCACAAGTAGCTTTAAACAAACAAACTGGAACAGAAACACCTGTGTAGGAGGCTTTATCTTGGTGAGGAAGTAAACCCTATTATCTTAGTTATACTATCTATCTACAGGTAGTTATACTGCATCAATATGGTGCAGCAGTGCAGTAGATGAAAGGCAGATTAAGCAAATACCTCAACATATGTAAGAACAAATGACACATATATGCATGAAAACAGAATCTGGGTTGCAGGAAAATGGCAGCAAGTGCTCTTGACTGTAACATTAATGATCAGGCAACAGTGAAGCATGGTGCACGTGATTTGAAAGTTTGGGGCTGCATTTCTGCAAATGGAGAAGGATATTTGGTCAGGATTATTGTTGCAAATGTTGAGAATTTCTGCAGAAACGTATTCATCATACAGTACCATCACGGATGCAGTCTTTTCTTGCACCAATGTATTTTGTAACAGGACAACTACCCCAAACATTCAGATAATGTCATCAAGAATCTTCAGCAGCAAGAAGAACAAGAAATAGTGGGAGGGATACCATGGCTCCCACAGACCCTTCATCAAGTGTGGATTAAATGGCAAAACCGAAAGATTTAAGAAAGCTTACAAGCTGAGAAGACATGTGGTTAGTTCTCCAAGATGTTTGGAACAACCTACAAGTGAAGTTCCTTCAAATTCCTGTGCAAGTGTACCTAGAAGAAAGCAAGCTGTTTTGAAGGGTGGTCACACCAAATATTGATTTGATAAGGTTCCACTTGCACCTTATGTATCAAGACCAAAAGGCCAAGCACGACCCACCAGAATTACTTTATTTTGGGCTTTTTAAATATTCTGTTGTTACACATATTGCTGCACAAACCGACTGAGATGCAGCACTGCCTTGTGTTCAGGCCACTCTCTTGTAGAATCACTTGTACATGCTGAGCTACTAAAGGGATTTGGAGCTCAGAGGTGCATGAAGCTTACAAGACAAATGTGATACAGCCTTGATTGATTCAAGAGTCACATTTTAACATTGGTCGTTGATACAAATCACCATCTTGCAGTGTGGAGAGCACCTGGTAAAATATAAAATAGCTGATAATGTAATTAATAATTTTGGTTTTATCCCTGGTATATAATATTTGGAATACCAATTTATTTGCATTGAAATTGTAATAATAATGTAACAATAAAAAAGACACAATGTATGTAATGGTATTTATATGATTTTGTATGCCGGTGCCCACAATATGTTTACATGATATTCTCATAAAACTTGAATAAACTATGTTGAGAAGTTTTGAGGAATAAAATGAGCTTAGCTATTCAAACCGTGTCTAATATGGGATGCCCACACATAATTAATCTAAATTTCATGCTGTTTTTTATTATTTACTATAACATCATAATTAACTTTAAACACAAATTGAGCTAGCGACTGACAAACCAGAGACAGAGGTAAACATGAAATCAGTTAATGAATTAATAAAATCTGCTAATCTTCCTGACAGACTGAAACCAGACCCTGCAGTATCAACTTCCATGGGATGCCACTTCTGGGTCAGATGACATTGTATCTTGGATTGCATTTTTATTGGTAATTTCAATATCTAGATCAATACAGCTTCAATTCCAACAGCCGCTATATGATACAAGATGCTACTGTAATATCTTTGTCTCACGTGGATATTTTCGCACATTTGGAAGATCAACAATTCATTTAAAAAAAAAAAAAAAAAACTTTATTCCCATGATCTCAAGGCCTTGGTATAGAATTTAACGTGTGTATTTTGTTAGACCCACCACATTCACAATTCCATCAGTTTTTCCAGCTCCAGTATGTGCTTGTACCAGAAAGACCATCTTAAGTTTCACTGCATGGTTTTCTTTGTTTAGCTGGCACCTGGTGCAGTGAAACAAAGAGAGAGAGAGAGGAGAGAGAGAAATTCTTTCAGTGTTAATAGCTATATCTAGGCACTGTGTTCAAGACACTCTTCGTGGCTGGGGGGGACTACAAAAGGAATAAATACATATATAAGCACTGTTACGGAGCTGCTTCTGCATATTCATGTGGCAGGTAAACTAGATGAAGAACCAGAAGGGGAACAGAAACAACAGTACATATATCATACATCATTACTGCGACCTGGCTGACTTATGGATGAAGATGTATTCATGGTATTAACCACAAATAACATTTGCCCTGGATATAAAGCATATTTTAAATGTTTTGTTTAAAATTAGAAACATATTTAAACTTTATGAGTAAAAAAAGTATTTGACCCCTTTACACTGGTTTTGGCTTTGACTTTTGTGGCAACTTGGACTTCAGCTTCCTCCAAAGACTTCCATTGGAATTAAGGTATGGATATTGACAAGTCCATTCCAATACCATAAAGTGCATCTTTATTTGTCTGTGTGTTTTTGAACATTGTCCGGGTGTTGTTTTGTCCTAATTACAGTAAAATGGCCCATATGTTGTATTACATGTAGTGTGGATGGTGTTTTTTTCAGTTCTACTCTGAAAAGTACCTAATACAAAATATATATTTAAAAAAAAAGTAGGTCCCAAGCTATAACTGTAGTTTTTACAATTTAAAACAGTATAAACATGTTTCCTATACATTTCTAAACCATAGAAAACCATATTTTTTAACAGGAAAATTTATAGTGTATTTTATTCATGCAAAAGCTTGTTTAAATTGTTGGATATAATTGTTATGAAACTCTTAATATTAGTCCTGCACAATACTGGCAGCCTGAGTATGTAACAGTATTTTTACAAGAAAAAGCAGTTTCTTTCACCAGAAAATTGTTACTTCAGTCAAGTCTGTAGAGTAGCACATCCAGTGGATTTACATACATTTTTTCTGTGTAAGAATTTCACAGTATTTGCTGCATCTCAAGGCTGCCAGTAGGTGAAGCATGCACCTACTGAACCATATAAATGGGGGTTAATAATTAATGATAAAACTGTAAAATTTACACTTTTATTCAAATCAACGATTATTTATTTGTTGTTGTTTTTTTGTGTCCAATGGTATGCAACAGTCTCATCATACAACTGAAAGTTTGGTCAACTCAAATGTGTTTGACTTTCCCCAAGCTTCTTCACTGTAAAATCTCAAAGCAGCATTCCACTCAATGGAAATCCAACCTTATAAACAGACACACACTGTAAACATGTTTATAGTAAAAAGCAATATTCTCCTTGGTGTTTTCTTTGGCTGCCAATAGCTGGCAGACTGTCTTTCCAAAGTGAACCTGCTTGCCATCACTCATGATCCACAATCCCCTTTCCAGTAAGTTAGAAGGCAACAGGGAAAGTGTCCAGTGGCTGTTATGTCATTTAGAACCCATACAAGAGGCTTTTCAGAGAAAGCTAATTTTGAGGTTTCCGCCTCATCTGTTGATGTTTGTAACTCACAGATGTAAGGAGATGGAAGATAAATACACAATCTTAGTTGGTGACAACAATCCCTCCTACGCTGTTTTTCTTTTCAGGAGTATGGTAGTTCCCAGAGAGTGTCTTGTTATCGTGAGACATAAGTATGGCTCGGGGACAAAAAAGGGGCAAGGCCTCTGTTTGGTCTTATTTTAGGAACATGATAACCATCAACACATTTTCTTTGACAAAAAGGAATGAGCCGGGCTGTTGGTGTGTACGAGTGTGTAATCTGTAGCTCATCACATTCGTGTGAAAACACAATCTGGCTGTCAAAGCTGATAACATTGTCAAAAGCTCATACCGAAGAGTACCTTCTTCATGAATGAGCCTCCCGAAACTGTCCAGAGGACTAATGCTTCCTTCACCGGTCAGATCTGTTTTCTTGGTTTGCCATGCTATACTTCTTCTCTCTCTTTCTCTCTGCCACCTTTGATTTCACTCGTTACCTGTTTCTCTCCCTGCTATCTTTCCAAACTTTGAAGTTTGAGATAGGCACACTGATAGACATTTTGACAGACAGGTGAAGGAAAACATATGTTCTAATAGGGGTTTCGGCAGCACAACATTATGTAAGAGTCGAGAAATTGCTTTAGATAAGCAAGATGGTCTCTGTGCATTAGTAGTGATTTTGATCAGTTGGCAACACTTTAGAATATTCCTATATATACTATATAACTAAAAGTTACAGGAGCATGTTGGTCTTTTGGGTGGCTAAGTAATTGAGTGGTTACTTCAAGGATAGATTTTATTCAGTGCAGTGGGATAACCCCATGTCCTCTCCAGTACCTGTGAATTGTGGGGTCCCGCAAGGTTCACTTTTAGGTCCTATTTATTTCTTTTTTGCATTTTATATTTTTCCTTTTGCAGGGATTCTCAACAAACACCAGATCTCCTATCATATTTATGCAGATGATCTGCAATTATATATGCCATTAGAGAGTCTACAAGTTCCCAATCTGTGTGGAGGAGCTACAGGATTGGCTTACCGATAACATCTTAATGTTGATAAATGTTTTTTTTATTATGTTTGGGACTGGTCATATACTGACCATAAATTCATTCCTTTCCAAGAAAAAGCTATTGTCTGTAATCTGGGAGTCATTTTTGATCACAAACTGATATTCAGTCATCAGATAACTAATGTTGTAAGTTACAGTTTTATATAATAAAAGAGTTACATAACTCTTTCTAACAGTTATGACTATTAAGACAACGACTAGTAACAAGTGACAAGTAACTTTGCAGCTACCATTTGCGAATGGTTCCTTACTAGGCAGTTACCATTAACTTAGAAATGTCCAACACCACATAGTAACTACTGCGTTATCTGACCAATGGTATGTGCCATAACCCCTAAGTAACTATCAATAGTAGAAATAATTATTCATAATTTTTAGAACTCTGCTCCCTGAAAAAATTAGAATCACATGAACTTACTTATCTCATCCGTCAATCACTACCACTGATCTTCCCTAAAAAATTTAGACTCGCAAAAGTGTCCATTGTCAATGTTGTTTTTCCATGGTTACTTCCTGGACTTCCTCGCTGGCCTTCTTCACCATCTGCTACCGGAGTTACTTACCTCATCCAACTTAACTGTGCTGTACTTATTCACCAGACACAGGAGGTCCCATAAAGAGTGTTCCAGTTGGTGCACAACCTCCACAAATCGGCTTGATCAATGAATTGTGTACACCTGCTAGGACCCTAGCCGATGTGCTCCCCTGTTCATGCCTAGTGGTGCATGCTTATCTTGGAACACTCACCTCGATGTGCTGCTCCCCTCTGGAATTTCCAAAAATCCTCTAGAGACACTGTTTCCTTTGGGATTTGTCTAAGTAAACAGTACTACTGAACTGTGTTTATGTATTGTAATTTTGTTGTTAAACAACAGTACGGTCACTCAGATGCGTGATAATAATAATCGCCAGTAACTATCCATTAGTTCAGCTTTGGAAAAATCAACTACAAATACGTAATGTAGGATCACTGGATATGTGTGGCTTTCCATTTTGATGTCTATTTCATTTATTGTTATATTTACAAGTACCATAATTCAGGAATTTACCTGTTCTCCTCTAAATACTCAAACCTGCCTTCACCACATTCCTTGCATCCAAAATCAATTTAGTTGATTCAAAGGTATTAGAACATAGTTCTTAGAGAACTAGTTAGTGTCAGGAACAGTATTCTAAAGTCTTAACACAGTGAATTACTGAAAAATAACAATAAAAGACAATGGATGCTTTCACAAGTGAGTTTCCTCAAAATATTTACATTCAGTTATCGTTAATAATTTGTGGTTCCTTTTCCCAAAGCTGAATTACTTGAAGCTAACTGAGCCACAGGAAAGTTAGTTCTAGTAACTAAGGAACAGTATTTTAATATGTTTTCAATCAATCTAAGAGCACATACAGGGGCACAGCAAAACCTCAAAGCCCTAAATTGGCCTGTTTTTAACCAATGAGCTCTGTTTTTACAGTTGAGATGCAAGGGAATTTTATAATGCATTGAAAGATTGATTGTAATGGTATCAAAAGAAAAAAAGAAGTCAGTACAGTAGTATTCACTTATGTTAATTATCAAGTAGTTCCTTGATTCAAATCCCAGCGATGGGTCTTTATCATTGACAAATGTGCCTGGCCAATCTCACATCATAAGATTTCTCCCACTAGTGTTCTAACAAAACACAGGAGAACATTCCTGAATGAGAATTCAAGTCTAGGACAGATTCAAGAGCTCAATATATAGCAAAGTTTAATTTTTGTTGGATTATAGTATTTCTACAAAGCATATTAGACATCAATTATGAATTATCAATGTTTTTTAAGAAACTCTGCCAAGTGGGCAGCTTTTATTGAACCTTGACTTTTATCTCTACCTCACCTAGGTGCATGGCCAGCTACATGCACAGTACCAGAGTTGAACACTTGATGAAGGACTCAAAGACAGCTAACATACAGACATTTGGTCCTAAAATTGTCCTTGATAATATTGTGGAGATGCTTAATGTAGAAGTTACTGAACCAAAAACATGATGGCGTACCAAAATCAAACATTGATTATATGCCCAATATTGAACCGTGAATGTGACAAGGCTTCATTGTGCTTTCCATTCGTCCATTTTTTTACCCGCTTATTCCTTGGCCAAGACACAGTGTACTGGGTGAAAGGCAGGGTACATCCTGGAAAGGTTGCCAGTCCATCACATTTCCATCTCCCCTGACACATGAATTTAAAGTACTCAATACAATAGTTCTTACTCTTTTTCACCAATAAAATGAAATATTCGATTCCAATTTCAAATGCTCAATTCCAATTTTTTCGATGCAATATGTTTTTTTTTTTGTGTGTGCTTGGTCACATTACTGATAATTTGCGACTCAAATCTAGCCCGTGTAAATGTAAGTTGCTCCAATGCAAGCGCAGGAAGGAGGCAACGTCAGTATGCAATGTGCTGTTTACCGATGTAAATATTGTTGGGAATAGGCTGGTGATTTTGTGGCTTTGTTGAAGATAATGTGTGATACAAGATAACAAATTATTTTAAAACAATTTTGTTTTAAGAATGAAGATTGTGATGAAATAGACTGACAAATATTTATTTTCAGTTATTTTAACCATTTTATTCTATATTGAGTTATTTTAAATACACATACTTCATTACATGTCTTTAAATACGCACCTGGAAAACAATCTTCACAGAAAGAGTGTCTGAATGGAGCTTGATGAGGAAAAAGTTGGATACATCTGACTTGGCTGTTCAGACACAGGTCACTTTTAAAAAAATCAGATATGTACCTGATCTAGAACCACAAATGAAACTGACTTTTGGTCATAATTGAGCCATTATGACCAAATTGGAATCTTACAGTAGAATCAGTCATATATTCACACATTTGGGAATGATCAGTAAAGTTAACTAAACATTTTCAGTGTTTGAGCAATTATGAGTTATGTAAAACACAGAGCCTGAATAGTCCTAAACATTTAGGAATTTGCTGTAAAATATGTATATATATATGTCGTCTAAACTTTTGTTGATCCAAAGCACAAGTCAATGTTTTTCCAAAAATCCTCCAAAAGCTCTGCACTGTTGCCGTCAGCACCGTTTGAGCCTTCGGATTGCACTTGAGAATGCTGACACATCCTGCGGCTGGATGAAAACCATTAGTGAAGTGTTGATTCATGTGGGGACAAATTTGGTAATTTGCATGTTCTGTTGGGCAAACAGTGCATGAACGCTACACCTTTGATTCATTATAAATGAAGCACAAGCAGCACAACACGAGTGAGTCTTTGTGCAGAAAGCTACTGCTCTGGTTTCAGCATTAACGCGGTGTGCTGGAAAAAGCCACTCCAGTTCCAGTTACCCTGCACTCTCTTCAAGTCTTTATCTCCCCTGTCAATACACCTGTACACTGTCCCACTTGCTAATGGAGGCCTAAATATGAGCTGTGTCAAATTACAGTAAAAGTTAAAAACTTTATTTGCTGCAAACACGTGAAACCCTGTCTCAAAGAGCAGATGCAGACTTTGGAAATGTCTAACTGTAAAATCGATCTTTGCCAGTAGGGGCGCACTAAAGCTTTCTCACAGAGCAACCAAACCTGTTAATCACAACCAAATTAAACATTAAATGAATAGCTGAAAAACTAATGTTCATTCACACAGTTAAACATGAATCATGCAATGTTATAATGTACAATCCAACAAATTATAATGTTTTATTTATTATATTTAATCTATGCTCATGGATAATTTAGAGAAACATAACATGCATATTAATTCACTTTTTTTACATATTATTTTGTCTTTTTTACTGCCCCTAAACAACTTTTTTTGATGGATCCCCTTGTCATCTTTATACATTTCACCCTTTCCCACAAAGTTTCCTTTGTCAGTTGAAAGCTGCAAAAAAAACCTGCTAATGATTTTTCCTCCTTTGAACAGTGGAAACTTATTCTCTCATTGCCTCTGCAAAACTTGCACAGTTATTTCATTGTTTCTACGTGCTATTTTTTCACAACGGTGGCACTAAAAAAGATGCCAGCATCACATTTTTCTGTCTCCAGGCTTAGAGTGCCAACCGGTGTTTCCTGAGCTTGTGTAGAAGTCGGCAACTAACAGATGGTGGGCATTATGGACAGGCATTGGAAAATTCACCTCCATTTTCTTAAGACTTATTCAAAATGAATCATCATGTAGTATAACGGCTATAGCAGACACAGATTATCACCTCAGGGGTGTGTTTTTTACTGTTGAACACACAGCTTAAAGTTTCTTCATTGAACAAATGGTCTAATTATTGATTAGATATAATTATTGAAATGATAGAATTATTCCTGGTCTTTGTAAATAATTTTTCACGCTTTCAAAAAATCAAGCTGTTGACATCTACATATCGAAAGGTCACAGTTACAATGCAACCCATTGTTCATACATGGTTTATTCCAGGTTTATAGTCTGTTTGGTGATTGGATGGGTGTATTATTTAAAAAAAAAGTACAGTATTTCTAGAAACCACCGTTAACAGATATTTCTCATGTTTCTTCTCATTTCTGTATTTTTTCTAAAGACGGTTTGAAATCTGCAATAAAGAATATTTTTTTTAGGATTTGTCAATAAGTTTTTCATGTGAGTGCATAGTCTAGACAAAAACGCATATTTTTCTAATTGTTTTGTGCAAATGCAATTGGTGATATTATTTAAACTATGTATCATTATATTTAACGTTATAGCTTACATATTAACAGCATTCTATCATTTAAATTATAAAGATATATAGATAATACTACAAGTTTAACATAAAAAATTGGCTTTGATATTTATAATACAATGTTATAATTAAAATAATATATATATATATATTATTTAAAAAAACATTTCTGTATGGAATGAATTGATACGTACAAAAACATTTTCATTATATTCTGATTATATGACAAGCACATGCAGATTATTATAGCAAGTGTAGTGTGACATTAGATACAGTTAAGTGGCAGCTGCCTCAACGCACGTCACTTCTTAGTATCTGAAAGTAAAATGTGGAATTAAGTGATTTTAAAAAATATACATATATATATATATATACAGTAAACATTAATAAATCAATATAATGATTAATAACTATGAAAAAAAATCAAATCTTTCCAAAAAAATTAAATGGCCTGCTAGGATGAAACATGGTCTGCTAGCCATTGTTAGCATCCCAGTTGGTGCCAAAAACCAAATTACGTGTTAAATCAAGCACATTAACCCTTCAGGCATTGTTTCAACCCATATAGTGTCATATTTCACCCTGGGTCAGTGTTTATTTAGGTAATACCACAATGGCTCTGTCGATTTTGCTGCATACAAAGCTAAATCAATTTCACAAATGTTCCTTAGACAATGCACAGCCACCACGGTTCACTATACTGTGCCACTTTAAACTAGTCAGAAAAAATACTTTGTCTTTCAATTCAAAGAACATTTGCAGTATAAATGGCTATTTTTGATAGACGAATTGCAATGTCTTTGCGCAAGTAAAGAAACCGGCCTCACTGAAACTCAACACTGGAGAATCGAGACACCTAGGAGAAAGCATTTGAAGATGTGGTGAACACATACCCGCGCTCCTCAACGCCTGCCGCCTAAACCTCTTTGTGCCTGCAATAGCACCCCAGACTCATTCTTATTCAAACAAGAAGAGACTGGAGGCAGGCAACAGAGATTAGCCTGAGATCAAAAGGCGGTGAAGCACTTGTGTATTGTAGAATCAGACGGGGCCCATCCAGCATGTAAGATCAACGCAAGAGCTCCATGCCTTGCTTATGCCATCCTCTCCAAGGGACAACGTGAACAAGAGAGAAATAGAAGAAAGAAACAACCACAGGCGGCCATAACTACAGCTCCAGTGTGAGCTCAATGAATTAGATTATGAAAAACAATGAGAGGAAGAAAATTGAACCATCAGAGTAAGCAATTAAAGTGTAATTCTCCCTTTTTAATGTTAGAGAGATGAAACACATTCCATCTGTTTAATATGTCACCGTTTGCTGAGAAATTTCTTTAAATATGAAGTACTCCTCCGACAGACAGTAATATGGAAGCATGTAACCTAAGAACACAGCATCTGGATTTGCAATATGCAACATAAGGATGGTAACTACTGCAACGCCTGCTTGCCAACTGTGATTAATATAAATAAATGTGGAGGTTCATTTCTCAAAGCCATATATGTTTGTCAGTTAACTAAAAGAGCCGCATTATAGAGCACAAACAGGTTCATCTTTGTCGCACTTTTAATTCAGAGTGCTCCTGGTGCTTCAGTTTCTTAGCTAGTGTCTGATCAGTCATGCTTTTATTTTTTGATGATGTAATAAATACGAGGAAAAGCAAACAAGGGCGACTGCCATTTAGAGCAATGTCTGGTTAATTTGGGGCTATTACAGTTTTTGCAAATGACACGGAAACTGTGGAAGCTGGATGCCTGCTGCATGAATACACACACCAACACATTCACAAACAGAGAGACAGACAGGCAAACCGAATCCTGACATAGCCACTGGCGAATAGATCGAGGAGGGTTCAAAAAGACAAGGGCGCCTCTTTTACAAAGTGCACCACCTTTGCTGCGAGAAAACAACGCTTTTTCTCAACCACAATACAGATCAAAGATTCGTATTTATTTATTTATTTTGCCAGCGAGAAAGTTTTTCATTTGACAAACACGGGAGCTTTGGTAAACTGGGTCAGAGCTGCATTGCCTGTGTCTCCATGGGGTGGGTTGGTGGGGGGTGCGGAATGTCACACCCTGAACACCCAGGAAGAGAGGGATTAGATAGCAGAAAGCTTGTAAGGGATGCTTTCTTTAAAATATGCTGCCTCAGAAATATTGTTCTCGGAATGCAAATAAACTGCGCTGGAGGAAGCGTTTTGAATCTTGATTTTTTTTTCTCAAACAACAAGGCGGATGTAAAAAATGAGCATAGCTTTTTCAATCTCGAAATCAATTTATTTTAAGTAAATATATACCTTCAGTCAAAAGTGTGGACACACCATCTCACCTAATAGTTATATTTACTTTCACGAGAATCTTCAGAGAAGACCTCATTGAAAGCATCCAAAATATGAATGAATACATACAGAGTTATGTAAAAATGTGGATTTAAATTTGTATACTTCAGCTACCTGTTTTCAGATGAGTTATCCCCCTCTTGTTAAATCTCTATTTAGTCTAATAATGGTGACTGCAAGGTCATCGCTCTCCTCCTTGGTCATATAGACTTTAAACATTTCCATGAGGCTTAGGATTCAGGCTTAGATTCACAGAATCTATAATTTAATGAAGACAGTCATAAAAATAACAATAGATAAACTTCTGACTTAAGGTGGAGATGGCAAGATGTAAAAGGTCACTACTGTAATACCACTTAATGCATACTCAATGGAGTGCACCCACAAAAAGATTTACACTCTCTGGCCACTTTATTAGGTACACCTGTCCAACTGCTGGCTAATGCAAATTTCTATGCAACTCATAGCACTTAGGCACATAGACATGGTCAAGAAGACCTGCTGCTGTTCAAACCAAATATCAGAACTGGCAAGAAAAGGGGATTTATTTGTTTTTGAATGGGGTATTGTTGTTGGTGTCAGACAAGCTGGTCTGAGTATTTCAGAAACTCTAGGGTTTACAGACAAAATATCCAGTGAGCAGCAGTACTGTGGCCTTGCTAATGCCAGAGGTCAGAGGAGAATTGTCAGATTAGTTCGAGCGGATATAAAGGCAGCAGTAACTCAAATAACCACTTGAGGTTACAGAAGAGCATCTCTCAACACACAACATGTCGAACCTTGAGGCACAGGGGCTACAGCAGCAGAAGACCCAATGCAAATCCTGTCAACTAAGAAGAAACTCAGGCTACAATTCGCACAAAAAAATTTGACAATAAAATATTGTAAAATTGTTGCCTGGTCGGATAAGTCTCAATTTCTGCAGCATCATCAGGATGGTAGGGTCAGAATTGTACAGTAATGTTGCTGACCATGTCCATCGCTTCATGACAACAGTGTACTCATCTTATGATGGCTACATCCTGCAGGTTAATGCCCCATCCCATAAAGTGTAAATCGTCCCAGACTGGTTTCTTGAACATAACAAGAAACAATGAGTTCACTGTACTCAAATGGCCTCCTGTCTTATGATCTCAATCCAATATTGAGACCAATACGCATCATGGATGTTTAGCCAACAAAACTGGTATCATGCCAATGTGGACAAAATCGTAATTTCCAGTACCTCGTTGAATCTATGCCACAAAACAAATAAAAGGGAAAAGGGGGTCGAACCCGACATAAGCAAGGTGTGCCTAATAAAGTGGTGGTCATTTGTTATTACCATGAACTGTGTGTGGCTTTGTGTCTGTTGTCAGACAAAAATTGGTCAATATAGATGGTATGTAATTATGTCACATACTGAATGCGTGATGGAGATATATGTGATGTGAAAAATACACACACACACGCACACGCACACACACACACACGCACACACACGCGCACACACACACACACACATATATATATATATGTGTGTGTGCGTGTGTGTGTGTGTGTGGGTGTGTGTGCGTGTGTGTGTGCGTGTGTGTGTGTGTGTAAATAAAATGATATATTAACTACTACTTTAATTTATAAATACACAATAACCTTCTTGAAAAAGGACAAATCTGCTAGCTTGAAGATAGTGGAAAAAGCTTATTTAATACACCATACCAAGTACATTTAATTAAGATTTCTACTGTAAAACATGAGTAGAACTAAAACCATAAAGGTATATTGAGCTCTCATGTGGAAACATTTCAAGCGTTCAGACTTCTTCTTCTGCTCTCCAATTCCCCTGATATTTTAAACTTAAACCAGCTGTGTCAAACTTGTGCTAACGCCAGAGTGATATAAATTGATATTGATTCTGTCGTGGCAGCAAGCTTAGGAGTGAAGAGAATCAACGCTGTGCTGAGACCAGGAGCTTTCCCCATGCTTCATTTCAAACCAAGCAAATAGATGCTGTATTCAATTACTCTAAACAGGAGTGATAATGCAGGCTGACACTGAGGAATTAGAGCAACATAAACATTCAAAAAAATCCACAGATGGCCCCTCCCTATGATTGTCATCATTGTTATTAAAAGTAAAAACAACAGTAAAATAACTGCAATACAAATTGCAGTCTTCAGTCTTCTTTATCTTACTTGATGATATACGGTCAGCCTTAGACGCGAGTCAGGTAGAAGGGTGCCCATGCCATGTAGAGTCCCTCAGGGGAATATATGGAGGGGGTGAACCTGTGATGCTTGGTACTGCATTGAGCCTTCTGGAATTGTGGTGGGCCTTACAAATTAAATTTTGAGGAAGGAAGGTGCCCATATGTTGATGCCAGTTACTTTTCTAACCCTTTCTTTTATGGTTTCATCAAGGAATAAACGAAGGCCAGAAACCACTAAGTTATGGCACACTTGTGTCAAGGAAAAGAGTAAATAAGTCAGATGAAACTATGTGGTAGGAACACCATAGAAGAAGGAAGGTTTTTCCATGTGGGAGAAAGAGGGTATGGCATAGAGGGAGTGAACCATGGATGCTGGGTACACCATTGAGTCCTCAATGAACCACCATTGAGATGTTGTAAACATTGAGGAAGGAGGGTGCCCATCTGATGAATCCAATGTCAGGCCTCACCAATGCCACACCAACATTTACCATTAAGAATTTCGGACCAAATGAACAGAAACACCTAGCTCTACTTCTGCTTTTTCGATATTAGATGATATGGCAGATCAAGGGAGATTATGTAAGATCAATTATGGCTAGAGGAGGCTGAATAAATGAAACATTGTCGAAGGACAGTGCCCACCTGATCACTCAAACATCTCACCTAAAGTAACCACTCCACACCAACATCTATTATCAAGATCTTCCAACTCAAATACATGATTCTATACTTTAATGTGAATTGAAAACAGGATTAAATGCTGTGTTCAGTTTTACTGCAGTATTCGTTATAAAGCAAATTTGTACAGAGCACATTTTTGTTTTAATTACACAGTTTTCAGGTTACTAAGCTAAAAATGGGACAATCGAACATCTTAAAGATCAAACTACTACATATAACCAATTATTTTATCTGAGCTGCTTCAATTCAGACACCGAATTTCATTTTCACATACAGCATAAAACATGTTCTGCTTGTTTTAGGAAGAATGAAAGGAAGATATCAGGCAAAACTCACCAGAGTCGATCTTGTGCTTCACCTGGAAGTAACCCAACACCTCCAGCTGTGGACAAGGTTAATCTTGCAGCCTAAAATCCCAATTAATAATAATACTTAAAAAAAAAGCTTTACACTGATAAAACTAATAAAATGACCTACACTAATAAAGCCAGGCCAGCTGGCTTTTAACAGAAACCCTAATGTGGGCTGTGTTGCCCCGCAAACCTTCTTGGATGTTATGCACACAAATAGAAATGAGACACTTGCTCCATAAACACACCCCCATGATTGGCCCATACGATTTGTGGTACAAGTATTTGGCAGTGCCTGACCTCCACCTGTTGCTGTCTCTAAAGGCTCAGAGGTAAATTTAGACCTGAGAGATATCAGTGACATTTATAATTTTGTCATTGCTTACATTCCTGTATCAAGATTGTGAATCAAAATTGGAAATGCCTTCAATGTGTACATCTATTTATCAGTCTGTCTCTCCATCTTTTAGACATGCAACATTGATTCAGAGCTCTTTACTTTGGAATGATTAGTGTCTCTATCGAAAACACTGCAAGTTTTACCGCCACATTTCATAGCTGTAGTAAGGGGCCAAGCAGGTTTTCCTATTATTATTAGCATTTTTCTTACGTTTCCATCATGGAAGTCAATGATGTCATATAGAACCAATTGTGAGAAATTTTTCTAAATTTCAACAAATTTGGAGTCTCTAGCTTAAACTCCATCTCCAGCACTTTACCACATTTGGGATTATGTATATTCTAATTTCTTTTGAATCGCAGAAAGGAAAGAGCTAATTGTAGATTTACTGGATTTTAAATTATTTGGTCCAGGTCTTATCTGACTGTGGCGTTTAAGTGTCAAAATCAAACTGCTTTTGATAGGTTGGCAAACAATTCCATCCCATCGCTAGCTAAGTTCATTCTAAGGCTATAACTGGACAATGTTTTAGTGAATTAAGATTATATGTTGGGACAACCACACAAAGTTTCAGCACAAGGACCTGCTATCTTAGGGCCTTTTTAGGCTGGCAATGTTTCATCTGTTCCCTTTCTGAAATGGTTGCTTTCCCTGTCGAGCTGTGAATGCTCTGATCCGCCCAAAAATTTGAGGAGGCATTGAATTTCCTCACCCCTCCCAGGTTTTCACATCATTTCCCGGGGTTTCATGGAAATCTGTAACTTGTGAAGAATTGAATTGAATTGAATTAGCCTTTATTTGTCACATACACTATTACATGTAGTGAAATTGGACCCCTCTGGCCACAGACATAGACAGGGTGGGAACAGGCCAGTGTTGAGAGGTAGCATTTACAGAGAGAAACAGAGAAAATGGATATACATTAGGTAAATTAGCTTAAAAAAAGAGCCTTTCCGCATTGTCCTTCAAAGAAAAGAGCACTGTGGAGCAGGTTAAAAAAAAAAGCCATTTGCAATCAAGCACATTGACAAATACAGGAAAGAACATCGCAGGATGAGGTAGGGGTCGGGGAAGTGGTGTAGTCGCTGTAGTCCGCAGCCGGCATTTTTCTGCAGCCATGGGGGCGCTGTCCAATGACCCGTCAGATTACAGCGGTGGGGAAAAATAGCTGGCGGAGATAAGTGGATGCAGGGGAGGGTTCTGAGAGTGTCCCCTTATCGAGTTCTGCACGGGGGATGTTTAGACTCCTCTTCGCGGCCTCCAAGGCCAGAGGAGATAAGGGAAGCCAGATGGTACAGAAGTTAATTTAGGTCAAAAGCTGTAAATTTCCAGATTTTTAGAGTCTTTCCCCGGTCTCCATATTATCCAACTTACGTTTCAATTCTGCCAGCCTTTCCAGGATGAAATCCAGTTTGCGGTCACAGACCGTTACATGAGTCCCGACAGTTTTAAGTCCAGTCAACATTCCATTCCAGTCGGTCAGCTTAGTGGGGCTTTGAGCACTGACCGCTTTTGATAATCGCCGATAGCCGAGAGCTCCACATATTCCAATCAGCAGAATCCCAGTTATCACAGTTCCAATTATGTAGAT
Organism: Danionella cerebrum; assembly: GCA_007224835.1. Classification (NCBI taxonomy): domain Eukaryota; kingdom Metazoa; phylum Chordata; class Actinopteri; order Cypriniformes; family Danionidae; genus Danionella; species Danionella cerebrum. The sequence goes on from SRMA01023989.1 coordinate 116,926, forward strand.
GTCTTCGACATCCTCCAGGGACAGAGCAGCCAGGCACACGATCCTCCACTTCGACCAGGAGTCCATCGTGTAGCCAGCAGCATAAGTTCCAGCAGGACAGGTGGGTTCCCCCGAACCCACGCTCCTCGTCGAGAAAATGGTGTCAATTGCATTTAGAGACCAGTTGATCAGATCCATAGTTCCTTTTATTTAGAGAGCCGGATAGTGAGAGTCTCTGCAGACAGACACAAGACGAGAAGCCCAGCTGGGATGATAAGAGATAAGGGAGTAAGAGAAAGAGCGTGTATCACCGCCGAAGGCTGAGAGAAGAAGAATTGTGCCACTGGTTGAAAAAGTCATTATTATTAATTAGTACGTCAGACAAGGGCTAAGCTTTTGTACATTAACTTCAGTCAGCTGAATCCGTGAAAAGTGTTTTTTTTTCTACAATCTAAATGTATTTTTTTTTTTAGAAAATATGCATCCCTAATATGTCTTTTGAATCTTTTACATGTTAGGTTTTGTTTTCTCTTTCATTAGAACGTCATGAACAAGCATATAAAGCTTCAAATAAAGCTTTCCCTAAAGTTTTTTGAGTGTTAAGTGATATGTGTTTTGATGTACATTATCAACCTTCCCTCAGCCAAGGGTTCCTACAAATGGAATACAGAGGGCATTGTGAAAGGGCCCTTAGAACATGCTTATAGATCTGATACATGTCAGGAGAACTTTATTTTCATGTTACTGGTAGCAAATCCACAATCTCACACAATTTGTAAATATGAGATGAAATGTGCTGAATTCAAATCTGTGAACATTTGTCAAACGAATTCAGATAAAATACATATTTGTACAACTTTCACCTGAAAAGTTATGAACATTGTTTTGAATTTACCAATATTGTTTTGAATATCAACATTGGATTTTGTAAATTTGAAGTATGATATTTATTTATTTATTTATTTAATAAAGTGTTCATTTAAGTACTTTGTTAAAAGTAATTGATTGTAATTTATTGACATTTTCCTGTGTTTTTGCTTTCATTTGTAAAACATAAATGTAATATGCCAAAAATAAATTACTTTGCAATCTTGTTTTTATGTTCATTGAAGCAACAGACTGAATCAGTTGCAAAACAGTTGCATTTGTTTAATTAAACCATATATTTTCAAGGAGGCAGCTGCACTAATTCTGCACAATACTGTTACTTGTGGAAACATGGTTTTAACAGCATTTCACAAATACAGTCACCCAGTAACAGCCAAGGTAAATTAAAATCCTATTTTCATGTAAACACATTGAGTGAATGGCTGCATCTAAATAGATTTTCAAACTTAACAATGGCAAGAACTCCACAAAATGTGTCAATTGTGGTTAAATCTGATTTGATACATGAAAAGGTTATGGTCTGCCTGTAACCATTGAAATGAGCACAGTACAATGCGTTTTGATACCGTATTTAAAAAATCCTGTGAAAATAAAGAATGTTGCAGATTGTGATGGTTTAATAAAAATCCAGTATAATGCAGAAATTACCTACAAATCTACAGAATATTTTAGGGAGTAATGCAATCTCTTAAACCAGAAACCTTCAGAGCTGTTGAATCATCATGCTCCACACATGGAATTCTGAGATTTAATACATTTTTTAATTGTACTTCATCTAATGTTTAACAAAAAATAATACATACTTTTCTAACTCTTTTCTTTTGTTGCTTTTGGTGATGCACAATTTTTACATTTTATATGGAGTTATCAAACTGACATCCACATAACACAAGCTTTAAGGACTATTACACCAGTCAAATTATGACTGATAGCTTACCCTTGAATGGCATAAATACAATGCACAGCAGCGTTTACCACCTCAGATGTGTTCCCGGGGAATGATGGATTCTGCTCTCGCAGTGACATCACATTTGCATTGACCCTGTTTACAAGATTCAGAAAGATGAACCTTTAATGGGAATGAGTTATTGCAAGAATTGGTTATGTTTCAAAACATATTGGAGGACCTCATTGGAACGGGACACAAAAATAGGATCATAGGCAGTAAAAGGGTTTGGTTACTGTAAACACACATCAACAGGAAGTAGCAGAGGTTAGTCGCAGGGGAGAAGGAAAGCTCTCTGGGTAATTTTCCTTACTGTAAAGAGCACTCAGTAACAAAAGTATAATTGGTATGTAATTGATTTATTATTAGTCAGTCCCACTTATCTTAACTTGGTTACAATCCTATGATTCCTTCAGAATACTATGCAGCGTTTCCCAAGCAACACTGCAACTCAATGCTGAATTATTTCAGAGCCAAGAGAGTTATAGCTGAACCCTGTCATATTATTCCTATCTGAAAAATAACATGGGTCATGGAATTTCTTATAATTCCAAAGGAAAAAAAAATCTAGGACATGCTTTTTTTATTTGAATTGTACTGTTTTATTTTTCTCTTTGGACCTGCAGCAGTACTGGAAAATATACACTTGTATATTTAGTGATATGCAAAAGTTTGGCCACCCCTGCACATTTTCATGATTTTCCTTCATAAATCATTGATTGTCTGGACAGTAAATTTCAGTTAAGTATATCATTTAGCAAAACACTGGGATATTTGAGAAGTTAAAAAAAGTTAATTCATAAACTTAGGCACCAATATATATCTATTGACTTCAACATCTGGAGCACTACTTATTACAACTCAAATGTGGTTTGGAAACCTCTGTGACCCTTGACTTCCATACACCAGTGAATTCAAACATGAGAAAGTATCTAAAAGAGGCTAATTGTAAGGGTTTCTCCTCTTTGCATCTTCTGTGGAGTCGTAACACGGGAGTCTAAAAACAACTGTTTGTTGAAAATCAGGGTTTAGGGGCTGGATACAGAAAGCTGTCTCAGTTTTAAGAGATTTAAACCTTAAGTTTCAACTGTGACGAATATTGTGAGGAATTGGAAAACCGGAGGCATAATTCCAAGGCCTGAAGTGGTGAGAACAGTCAGTCAACCAACAGACCTGCTCCAAAGACCAACAACATCATCTTGCTGCAGATTGTGGCACTGTCCAAAAGGGATTCACAAAATATAGAGCATTTTTTTTTCTGTTTTACACACAAACACTTGCATGCCACTGTATATGTGGCTGTAGATTGAAAGTTCAACACTTTTTGAAATTGGCCAAACGTTGTGGTTTGCGAACTCCATTTGAAAATGTAACATACCATAATTATAGAACTCACAACATGGTTGACAATTTTTTTTCCAGAAACGTGCTCAAGACGTTTTTCCCTTACTGTACTATGCATCCTGTAGAAGAGGAATTTTATCAGATATTGTCTGTTCACCAATCTCTTTTACAGCAATAATGTGGAACAATTTGAGTGGAAACAAAACTTGGTGTCCACTCAAATCACCTTGCATTTTTTTAACTCTCTCTCTCTCTCTCTCTCTCTCTCTCTCTCTCTCTTCCCACTGGGCCATTCATAATCCATTTTTTACAAATTTTCTAAATGTGATTTCTTTGTCTCTGATAGCTTGGACATGATCAGCAGGAGTCATGCATGAGTCTGGCAGTCTGTGCACCTCTGGAGGAAAGAGAAGCAGTGTGGCAGTGCTCAGCCTGCAACCACAGGAGCCAGCCCGGCTACACCATCAGGATCGCTGGCTGTGTTTGTGTGCACATGACTGAAAGAGACCCAGAATAAGAGTAGAATTTGTTGATTTTTAAACATGTATATATTTGAGTGTGAAGAGAAATGTCTACCTTACACAGTATGTTCTGTTATAAGTGACAGAAGACCTAAGATGGAGCTGAAAAACAGCATCTTTCCTGAGACACTGCAGAGCTGTATTGATTTAAGCCTTCATAGAAATTAAAAGTTTAGTTTAGTCATGAACAGCACATTAACAGCAATTATCTTAATGAATGCACTGACAGTTTTCCTCTTAAATCACCTGTTTTTATGGTGGTGCATGACACCAGTTAAAATCAACATATAATTAGATTCAACAACAACTAAAGAGTTTACAAATTATTTCATTTATACAAAATATTGCTTAAATGGTTTTTTAAATGTCTAAAAACAAGCAGGTAAACACAGTAAAAACAATAGAAAAATATGTATGCATTATAAATTTATTTTACTTTGATGTAAATAAGGTTTACTGTAAGGTAAAGGAAATTAATAGTTTTAGGTTTTAGTTTTATATATATATGTGTGGGATATCTTTTGATTTAAATAAATGCCCGTTTTGTCCTACTGTTCCGCACGTGTGGGGGCTTCTTACTCGGTTACCTTCACCATTTCTCCCTAATCGGCAAACAGTTCAAATAATAATGACATATGTAATGAAAGCATCCTGTTTTGACAACCTGTGCCAGATATTCCTGGAAAATATGAGCTCAAAGACAAAATAATGTTCCATAGCCACTGTAGAGTGACTTTGAAAAGGATCACCTAGAGACACAGACAAATTTTATTCCAAGCTAGATGCAAAAAATGTACAATATAGACAAAATAAAGGTATAGCTACAGTACAGTACTCTCTTTCTCCCTCAAACACACAGATCTGAAAAGGGGAATGGGGACAATACTTGTAAAGAGGCTATGTGAAGCACCAAACAAGACGCTTTAGTGCTTGGGTTAGGAAGTTCAACATTACCAGCTTTTTAAACCCATATTTAAGAAAAAAAAAAATCAGTGTGCATTTGCCCTGGTTTTCCAATGAATCTTGGGTAAAATGGAGATGATAAACAGACTCACTCTTTCGAACACTTGTTTGCTCCTCCTAAAATGATCTTTACCCATTCTGAAACTCCTTTGTCTGACTCTAAATTCAGATCTCACTCACTTTTTTTGCATACTATGCACTATGTAAAAAAATCTGTTATTATAAATATAAAATGTCTTTTCTATTTTAATTATCATTAGGGAATTACTATTTTTTATGGTCTGTGGGTCAGCATAACTTTTATGCATTTTGAAAATATATAATTTATTGCTAAAAACAAGATAACAAATCACAAAAATAACAAAATAATTTTTACTATCGTGGTATTTTCTAAAGGGGCATTTCCGTCTATCAGTTTTAGTGTTGTCTTCACCTCATTAAGCCAGTGGATTGTGAGAAGTCCCTACACTTGATCGCCTCTTGACTAGTCATCAAGGTGATTCTGCTCTTTTTATGTGCTCCATCCACTGTAGCCTCTTCCTGTTGAGGCTCTGCATCTTGGTATAATTTGAAGATCTTGTAATTGTGTACAGTTTCTGGATTCCAGACTGGTCTGAGTATTCGTCTCAGAACTTTTCTCTCAAAGAGTGCTAGTTTCATTTCAGTGGTGGTAGGCCCAAACTTGGCATATTTAGGGAAGGAACCCTTTTGAATTATTATAATGAAAAGAATGATGATAACATTATAAAACCTCATTTGTATTATGTGTATTCGAGTCAGGGAACACAGACAAAGTGACAATGATAGCATCGAAGTAAGCACAGAGGACCCAAATGTAAGCTACTCTAATTTTTTCAATAATCAGAGAAAGGACAATTGCTAGATGGCTTATAAACTAAAGGATCGTATTCTGTTACACTCTATTAGCGAAGCACTGGAGCTAGCAGCCTGGATTTTGTGGGGCTGTGGAGAGCCTCCCAGTTCCCGACAACCACCATCTCCAGAAAGGATAGAGTTGGGGGTAACATAACAAGGAACTAACTGGTAAATATAATGAATCTTGGGAAAAGTTACTGAAAAGAACCGAGAAAGCTTTTTTATACTTATTATTTACTATTTTATTATGGAATATTAATTGTTATAAAGAATCAGTCAAAATGCGTAACAAAATTTGTTGTATTTTTTTCAGCAAACTCTTGAGTGTGTTATTGTGTTAGAAATGCCACTGTGGTCTTTATATCAAAGGTACTGAGTGGTGTGTGGGTAGATTTGAGTAAGCCTTCTCCTTAACACAAGGTCGCTCTGTGTGTGTCCTACCCAGGAGACTGAGGGCAGACCACGTCTAACATGCACATCCATCCATCCATTCATTCACACATATGCACACACACAAGTGCACAGTTAGCAGACTGAGTGAGCACATCACATAATTTCATGTACTATGCTTAACTCCACTCTGGAGGTTTCTGATGAATTTGTGCATGAATGGATGTGATGAAGAACAGAGAGAGAAAGGCGGAAGGATCAAGGGCTTGGAAAGGCTGGAGCTCAAGACTGTGTGTGAGAGAGAGAGCTTGGAGTCTGCACACCTCTTTCCAAAAACAATATTTTCACTGAAAGGTTAGCCATCTGGATCTTCTGAGCACTGGATTAGGGCTGGTGCCTCAGCTTATTTTTCCCCCTATTAGCACTCGGGTTGCCACAGACACAAGCATGGAGACCCTCTATGATGACAACCACCCTGCTGCTGAAGCAACCGCATCTGCAGAGTTCCAAGAGGCAACAATGGCTTATCTGGCAGACGTTGTGGACTACTTCATATAAGTAGTAAAGCTTTTTAAGAACAATTTTACTGTGTGGCACAGGTTACAATTTAAGGGATGTTATGGAATCAAGTGAAATTTTACACAATTCTGAGTGCTACAAATACAAATTTGATGGCATAATAACAGAAAACAATTATGGGTGCTTTGAAAAAAAAATAGTAGACTTCAAATAGGGGTAAAATGTACAATGATTCCATGTAAAGTAGGAAATTACTGTTATCAGTAGTAAACATATTGTGGAATGTAAAAAAAGTGATGTATTTTACTTTAGATGGTACAGTATTTTGTTCAAAGCTGAAGGAAAAAAAATAGACCTTCACATTTTTTTCATGTAAAACAATGGAATGGAGTTGTGTGTTTGACAGAGAAAAAGCTGATAAAACATGAATTATTAAAATTGCTCATGGCTCTTAAAAACACAATACTGCACATAAAAAAATGTCTATTCTTTCCAATGTAAGTCGCTTTGGATAAAATCGTTTGACGAATGCATAAATGGAAATTAATAACAATGAAACCTGTATAGGAATAATTATTAAAAATAAGTTCAGATGAGCAAGTAAGACAATAGTTAACTAAAACCACAATGGCTCTTCCAACTTTTTACATGGATCAGCACAAATGAAACATTTTACTGAAATGAACCGGTTAAGTTACCTTTTAAGGTACTTAACTTACCGGTTAAGTACTTGCTGATATAGTAACTATATAATATAGTTCAAAATGTAACTATATGGTAATGCTGAAATGTAAATAAATGTAATCAGAGTTCTGTGCTGGGGTTTGATGGACACACAAGTCCACACAAATTGAGTTGATTTTAATTAGAAAGAATATCTGAAACAAACAAAATTGTTGTGCAGCAAATATAATTTATCATTAATGCACTTTTAAAAATATATAAAATATTTAATTTAATACACCCATAAAAGCAGATTTTGAACAAAAATGATCAAGCCATACATTAAATTCATTTTTTTATCAATGGCGAGAGACAGAATTTAAAAGCAAATAAATAAATAAATAAAGGTTAATCAGAACCTTAAAACCTTTTAATTGAAATACCTATTTACACAGAATGCATAAACAATTATTAATAGCATATATTTAATAACATGATTATGTTTTAATACCATTGTTATTTTATAAATACGTCTTTATTAAAATGTTTCTTAAAAGTGCGACTTGTTACCATCTTTGTTATTATTAATGACCCCCCCCCCAAAAAAAAAAAAAAAAAAAAAAAAAAAAAACATTTAGAGAAAGAACAGTGCTACATAAACCACAAAAAACACCCCCCCCCCCACACACACACTTGTCAAACATGGTGGTGGAAACAGTGTGCTTTAGGGCTTTTTTTACTGCGAAGGGGAGTGGACAACTGCACCACAACAAAGGGATAATGAATGAGGCCATGGACCAAAAAAGTTAAATATAAGTCAAAATAATGGAAAATAAATGATCTTCTTATAAAAAGTGAAAACATTTTATTATTGTAAAGCAATTTAACTATCTGTATTTCCAGACATCATCATCATAAGCTACACATTTTATTAGTACAAGTTGTTATGGAATTTGAATTTTGAGCAAAACTTTTATGTCTTGTTCCTTCTAATTTCACTGATCTTGCGCAAACTCATTTCCTGTGCATTTCTTTTCCATTTTCCATTGCAGATCTGTGAATTTCCTCAGCGCTTGCTGAGTTTAAACCTGAACGTATTGACAGGTGTCCATGGCAACCTGATCTCACTCAGCCCCTTTCTTTCACCGTCTCCCTCCAGTTTCTCTGAGCAAGCCCTCAGCACTGTGAAAGTGGCTGCTTTTATCTTCTAATTAGATGAGGCAGCGCACCTCAAGCTAAGAGCAAGTAGGGCAAGACCCTGAAAAGCCCTTTCATCCAGGTAATCTCTGAACTGTATATCTGATTCATAACCTGAGATTTACTCTAAAGACTATGGCACTAATAAGACTTTATTTCCCATGGATTGCTCATACCATGTGGAGAACATCTCAATTATCATACCTAAAATAAACAAATGCAACAACGAATGAAGAGGTGCTTTTGGATGAAACATCTCACCAAAGGCGTGTGGTTCAATGACACCCTTTCAAGTGCCTTTACTCTTTATATAGAGAATAAGCACCCACATATGTGCATCCCTCTGTTTTTCTGTATCCTGCTCCTCCTTAAAAGCTCCAGCTCCTCTGAAAAGCATGTGACAAGTAGCACAGATGGAGTGTGAGGAGTGAGGTCTTCTCGGGTCCGTTTCATGGCGCATTTGGCTGCGCTTTTCAGCTGATGATTTAGGTGTCATAATAGACGTTCCCATAATAGCTCTTAATCCAACGGACACTTCCAGAGCAGCATCTCTCTCAAAGCTCTTTCTTTCCATCTCGAGTGAGTCAATCAGCAGCCTCAGGCATCCGTTTAAAGTGACAACTAGTGCAATTAAACAGCCTTCTTGGTTTCACTAATTTAAAGGACTTGTCAAACATATTAGCTGCTAAGTAAAGAGTCAAATTGGCAAACTGTTTGATAACAAATTCAGTTTGCTAAAACTCCTCTGGGTAAGTTCATCCATGAAAATGGCCTGGTATATAGTGATTGGCTTTAAAGAAATATGAAATGGGTTTAACTGTTCTTGGGGAAGATGTTTCAGAAGTACCTTAGGCTTCGTTTACACTGCAGGCTTTGACGCTCAATATCAATATAGATTTTTTTCACCTTCTATTTACGCATTCCTACGAATATTAATCACTAAATAATCACATGATTTCGAGGAAGAAGGAGATTTTTATGATTCAAATTTTAATGACATTGAGAGAAAACCTGATCAGTTTGGTCATAGATCTGATTTATTTCCACATATGACTGAGGCCTGATTCCAATCTCAAAATATCCAGATATATGCAGTAAGATCTGATCAGAATCATATTGGAACATAAAATTGGAAAAGGGTCACATTCAGTGTGGATTGGGGCTTAGACGCCCACTTTGCAACAGAACACTTTTACAGCCTTTTAAAGTTTTATTGAGTTACACTTTGTATAAAGTTTAAAATGTTCTGCCTGTGACCCACATTTTTTGACTATTCTTCAAAACCTATACTTTTAAGGGATTTACATGAGGGGGGATCTGTTGTGATATCCCAATTTCTTAAGTGGTCATGGGGGTCTGCTAGTCCCAGCACACTTTGGTGAGATACCCTGGACAGGTTGCCATCCATCGCAGGGCAACATTCATACCTGAGGGGGGAACTTAGATTATTCAATTACCCTAACCGCAAGTTTTGGGGATTGTGGGGAAAAATGGGGAAAAAACCAACGCAAGCACAGAGAGAACATGCAGACTCCTCCCAGGAAGGTCACCGACGAAACTCAAACCAGCAACTTTCTAACTGAAAGGTCACAGTGAACCATTTTGCCTGAGGTGAAAGTGTTTGGAGGAAAAAATATATTTTAAATATATTACGTGTAAAATACAGTAGGGAAACCCTTCAACCATGGCTTCTATAATTGTTCAGGAGCATATGTGAAAGGGTCATAAATGGTTTAAGGAGTCCCCTAGGAACAGGTTGATAAACAGGTTAATAAAAAGTCCTAAAGCAAGTGTGTTATAATTTGATTAAATTTAATGACCGTTTATGCCTAAAATTTTTTTTAGGCCGTTTATCCCTCTTTTAAATCAGAAGTGATTGGTAGTTCCGGTAGACCCGGTCTGCCTTGATTGGGGTTTGTTTTGGAAATTAAATGACCAACCCCTGAAGTTTTCTCTCACAGTAAAAAACACAGTGTCGTTGCTGCGACAGGAATATACTGCAGAGTTAGGGAGGAGGTTTATGTTTTTAAAGGGCAACACTGAATACCCTAGATATAAACATTATGTGATTTTCTCAGATGTGTTGAACATTATTTAAAATAAATGTATTGCCTGTTACGTTTTATTGTGCTATTTCTAACTTCCTTTCCGAAAAGAAGTTGTGGATGTGGATTTTTTTGTACCAATACATTTCGATGATACATCAATACTTATTTATTCATAATTATTCATGAGTCTGAACTGACGTAATCAATGGGAGGACACAGTGTATTGATTTTTAATGACTAATACATGAGTTTGTAGCAAATATTTATTCTCGGGAGAGAGCTACGAGCAGTTTATGTTCGTTGGGTGATGTGGTTCCAGTTCTGGTGTATTCTATCCCATTTCTGCATGTGTGCATGCGCTTGTGTGTGTTTGTGTGTGTGTGTGCTTTTTACCGCTTTAAAATGTAAAATTTCAATAGTTTCATTTGAATTGTTTCTTACGTAAGTCATCATAAAATAGATTTCTGTTTTTTAACCACACTGACATGACTATCATTCCCCAATGAAATTACATGGAGGCACAAAAAATAAATAAAACTCCTGCAGCATTATATTTGAATTAATTGATTGCTAAAAATTAAGTGACATGCTGTTCACACAAACAACAAAAGAAGTGTGATCACAAGAATACAATCGTTGCCCATCGTATTTTGAAAATAACACAGCATTACTTATGTAATTTTCCCTGGTTAAACAAGGAGGTACAGACCTCTCCATTGCAGAAGACCAGATCCAACTTGATCATTTGTTGTTGTTTATAATGCACCCGCTCTGAAACAATGCAAAAATCAAATGAAAAATCAGATTAAAAAGAACAGCACTGAACCAAAATGTTCCATTCCATGCTGTGGAAAAGCATCACAAATGTGAACTGGGGACCCGTGCAGGGTGTACCACTGCCTTTTTCCCATTATGATGAATGTTGAGAGCCAGTGGACAGCCATGTCCTTAATTAGGATTAATAAAGCTATAGAAGGTGTAAAAAGGTAAGTAAAGTAAGCAAAAGTTGAGTTGTTTGGTGTGATATTACAGACTCTGACAGGTACAGCATAATTACAAGGCCAAACTGTGACATATTTTCAGGGAAAGCAGGTCGGTGATGTCCCAATTAGAGTGAAATGACCAGCAAAGTGACAGCCAGGAAATGTGTCTTATCCTTGGCATACGTTCTCTGAGTGGGGTTCGTTATGTTACACATACAAGCCAAAATTGAATGGCATTGTCATAAGGCAGTCCAAAAAGTCGTCGGCTTGTTAGAAAGCAGATAATAATGTTGTTACACGATTCAGTTTCTGAGGGTCATTTTCTGATGCAACTCCAAGGCTTCTACAAATCTAAATATAATGGGAGCAGCATTGGTCCAAATTATGGTACCATTTAAGGGCACATTCTTAGCATCTAACTTGGCTCTGTGGTTAAATTGAATGCCTGTCAGATGATAATGTCATAGAGGAGGCCAACATGAGGGCAGGATCCTGAGGGGTTTCTTCAGGAGACAGGTTGGTAATCAGTTGATTCAAGCTTTCAGCACTGGTCATTCTGGAACAAAACTGGTTCACTGTCAGGTCATTATATGGAATGTCAAAAGGATATGCCCCTTCTTTTAAGTTCTCACAAAGATGCCATGATATAATAATTTGTTTTTACCCGCCTTTTTAAACATTTTTTACTACTTTACTATTTGCTCTATTAAATTACTTTTAAAATAGTTTTTTTGTAGCAATACTTGTAGCAAATGTAGCAAATCTTTTTAAAATAAGTACTACCCTTTTATTTTTTTTGCTAAATTAATTTTCATGAAATTCCACAACAATCCTGAAACTTTACAAAAAGCACACTTTGTTTTTACTGCAAAAATTTGAGAATGAAAGTTGTGGGACAAAATGAAGTTTTAAGCCTTTTACACAGCTGTCTCTGTTTAGTTCATGAGTGTGTTTCAAATTATTTGTGACACTGATAATTGGCATATTGATTTTTCAAAGATGGTCGATAATACACCTAAATTGAATCAATCAAAATCCCAGATTTTGTTCAAGCAGACCTATAAGATTCACTACTGGTTTAAAGAGAATTTTGAAAATGTACACTCATCAAAAATATTTTTTATATTTCTAAATGCATTCTCTGATTTCCAACTTTTTCACACCTGCCTAAAACTTTTGGACAATACTTTACGTTCCTCATGGAGACACTCTTCCTGGAACATTGTGTGCTTTTAATTACATGTTTATTAGAATATGTCTTGTATTTCCTCAATTAGTCCCTGTCATGGCAGCAGCGCCACAGCAGTAATCCATGATTAAACTCTAGTCTTGTTTGTTTGGGCATGACATGCCAGCTTTCTCCAATGGGCACGGTGCTAGAGCCCTGTCACAAAGTGTAATGATTCTCCCGCATGCCCCTTTGAGTCTTCCCAACACCCTGCCAGCAAAACAACACAGAGCACTCATTTTAAATGTCTTCGCCATTCAACCCATTGCCATTTTCAATTACACCTTTCCACCCTTTCATTTGTGTAATTTTCTAATCTCACCATAGCTGGCGTAACACTGTTTCCGTGGTAGCACCGACTGACAAACAAAGCTCAGTTGTGTGAGTCGTGTCAAAGGTCAGTGCCCCTTCAAATGGACAAACTGATGAACAGGGGCAATTATGATCATGTGGTAGATTGTTGTAATTATTTGCATCATGCAATTACCCACATCCCCACTGTGCCATTGTTAAATTGTTGCTGACCGACAGTTTATGATTTTAGTTGAAAATAGTACATTTTTTAATCAAAAAAAAAAATTATAAAATAAAAAATGTCATTGCATTGTAGAAAATAAAGAAAGCTAAGCTATTATTATTATTTAAATTCATGTTGAGTTTATGCACTTTTCGGAATGAAAAAGCTTATAAATAAAAATAAAAGGAACAAACTAAAATACAAAATTTCTAATAATACAAAATAATAATAATAATACTACAAAAGTTATTGCAAGTGTGCTTGGGTGAAAGCATGGTTTTTCTGGAAGCCATTGGTAAAGGGGTCAGGCCAGAGAGATATGAGCTGCAATTACTGCCCCTGAGAGCCGCAAGCATTAAGGTCTATTAGGTTAAAGTGTCCACCACTTCACTACCAAAAAGAGCACAAAAAGCCAAGCCCATGAGGTTATACAGCCCATGTGCTTTCTGAGAAAATGATGGACAATGACCTAAAAAGCTGGGTGAAGAGGATCAAGCAAAGTTCATAACACGCTTTCAAAATACAAAGGAGATTCATGGAGAGGGCTCAGTAATAATTGTAGATTAGAACAATTCAAATCAAAGGACATTAGTGAAGTAAAATGGCTTTGTGCTTTAAAAATGACAAATTACACCTATTTCCTCTAATTTGGGAGAGTCACGTTACTAGTGGCTCAAGTGTTCAAAAGCAAGTAAACAGGAATAGACAGACATTTAACAATAAAAAAAAAAGCTAAAAAAAATTAGAGACAGCTACTGCCCGATGCACAACATAATTTAAAAATAATTTTCCCGTCCTTGTATTTTCTAGTTTTGTTCTCAGATCCCCTCTCCATGCAGACTCAAGGCTGGGGTGGCACACAGGTGATCCTTGTTAAAAACTTGTCTTGTCTGTCTTAATCTGTTCCCATGGCTCTCAGTCATGCCAGCTTGCAACTGAGGGAATTTTACATGAAAATTATGAACTGAAAAAAGGACAATAACAGAAAGCTTAATTGACTTAATCAAAGCTGCAAGCAGCAATCACAGGGCTTGGGCACCTCCGTGTGTCATCACCTCTCGGTGGCCAGTTTGTTGCACAATGCACTATGGCCAATTCTTTGTTAGGATATGTATTCAAGTAAGAATTGGTAAAATTTTGAATAATACAAGTATAACAATAAATGTCATTTCTGGACCCCCAGGTGAGCACACTTTTTTTGTCAATAAAAAGGCCAATATTTGTGTCACATATGTCAGAATTGGTTAAACAAAGTACCTTATCAATGTTGAAAATTGTATGTACTGTGACCACCTGGCAGTACTATCACCAAGATTGTATGCTGTAGATGTGTTCAGGTAATTTGGGATCCATGTTATAGCAACTTCCTCTTTATGGCAAAATGTGGACTTTCGACGACTGCTGTATGCACATGTTTTTAGAAAGTTTGACTTGTTTGAAAGTTTGAAAGACTGATAAAGTTTGAAGATGAACAGATAAAATCTCTGGGAGTTAATTAAAGTACAACACTAGCGAAAGCAGCCATTTTAAGAGGTTTTTGGAAAATAATGACTTCTATTGAATTAATTTTGTGCCAATAAACTGTATTATGCTCTCAGCATCTTCACTTTCGCTTTCAAATTTTTTGGTTGTCATTTTGGTACAAACTCCCATGGGGGCGGAGATAACAGAGGTTCTCACTCATTGGCTTGTACGATTTTGATTACAAGTGTCTTTTTTTTCACTGTGATCTCCAGTGATTCATTTGAAAAGCGTCTCAAGATCTTCATGGGTGATTTGTGTTAGATTGAGAATTAGAAAATTAGAAAGCGAAAGCAAAAATGCTGAGAGCCTAAATTGGACATCTGTCCCATTTCAGTGCAGTTGTGTGTGTTTTATCAACTATCAGTTGCTTAATTTAAAATACACAGAAGAGTACCTTCATCATGTCTCCATTTAGGCCAGGTCATTTAGGAGGAAACTGCTTTTGCTGCTACTTAATTCAAAATTACTATCATTTTTTAATGTTTGTGTTATTGGGGCTTTTGGCTCTCTTTCTGCCTAGCCACACCCATGACCCTCTTTAGCCTCCCATACACGCGTACTTTGTTAGCATTTTATGTAAATGATCTCTTGTAAAAGAGAACTGAAATGCTGTCACATGACTGCATTTTGGTTTATTTTACTTAGTTATGGTTAAAGCAATCGGTGCGTTATGAAAAGAATCTAAAATAGCACAGAGATGCTACAGTGTTTCATTTGTTGCCTTTGGTTGAGACCAAATGACCAAAACCACAGGTGTGAAAGCACTCTTAGAAGTGCATTCCAAAATATGTCTTTCTCCAGTGCATGCATCAGACATGTTTGTAACCACAGTCTCTCAAATATTGCAGACGTCACTCAGTTGCATGACCGTTCAAAGGTCTGTGTAGGTCTCTGTGATTTTCTCTTAAGGTCTCCCTGATTGCACAGTTGAAGTGCTCTCCACATCCTGGTAGGATAAAGGAAATGAGACATCAATTGGACTCTGCAGTGCGTTCTCAGCACCAGTGATTCATTGGCAATGCTCAGGAGGCATTAGTAGCACTTATTTCCCCACAATCCCCCTGTAGCCCGCATGGATGCTTTGTGATTAGGTAATGCTACTCATTATGAATGTCATGCCCCATTGCCACTGGCACATCATACAGCTCAGGATCAACAGCCCCTGACTTTAGGATTCATTTGACATCTAAGAGAGGTCTTAAAGCGAAACATCTGTTGTCAGTTCTGTCCCAAATACCTGTTCCAACCATTGGCTTTGCACATGATAGGCTTCCGGGCCAATGATATGAGCCCAGGTTTGGTTACATCAGCTGAGGTCAATTCTCTGCGGGTTTAATGAAGGCTCAAATGAGCTGCTACATTGATGGCTAAGGAGTGAGGGATGCACTTGACACATAAAATTCACATTGTGTAATTTTGGCAAGGGCAATAGTGACCTCTGTTTTAACTCAGATCTGTTTGTTTTTTTTTTCCTCATTTCGTAGTGCTCTGTTCCTGTTACTTGTCTGTTCGTTTGATTTTATCCCTGTCAGGGTATGTGCTATGTGCAGATTTGACAGCTTAATAATGTAAGCTGAGGACTTTCCCTTCAAAAACGTCCTGTGTTTTGTAAGCCATCTGTTACACATCCTTTAAGGCAACACTTTGAGTTATGCTTAACGTCACTCTTCCAGGGCAGGGTAATAAATACAGCAGAGATCCGCACTCATGTTCATCTCAATCACAAACATTTTGGGTTTTAAATATTAGTGGCATAGTTCACAACCTGTTTGCAATCTGCTCACAGCATTCATTACACAACGGCAGGTGTCAAACTAATTTCTTGAAAGATCCTGATCGTGCAAAGTTAAAAATATAAATATAGGGAAATCATTTTTTTTTTGTATAGAAAGCCAGAATATCATAATTGACTATTATGCATTGTTTCAAAATTATAGTCAAATGAAGGCTGATATATTAGTTTGGCATTAGTCTGGAGCATGTCGGACTGCAATATGTTATGTGAGATTTTTTTTTTTATTTTGATCTATTTAGAACATATTGTGTTGTCATGTACCCCCGGAGCTCCACTGAATTAATTGTTTTGGTTTCTTGTCCCAAAACTAGTGTGAGAACAAAAAGTTGAATCGTTGTGAAAGTAATACACATGGTATTAAAGTATGCAAACGTATGCCCACTCCTTCTTTTTGTACGAGCATCCGCACTGAGCTGATATGGCAGATGATATATGAGATGAGGCTGATAGTTAAAATTGTTAACTTGTATTGTTGTTTTATATGTAATTTTAAAACAATATGTATTGAGCAATGATTTTAAAATAAAATCAAAAAAACAAAACACAATGTGCAAGAATACAAAATATGCTATTAGAAAAGGTTATATTTATAAAATGCTGCTGCCACAGTGATTTCCAGAACAACGCTTGTAACAGAGCAACAAACAAAAATGCAACACTACCTCATCAGATTCCTCACAGTGCCTGCAAGAATCAGATGGAGATATTCTGGTCACACTGGTTATTTTAAGGTGTTCCAAATCCAGCCCCATGTATTTGTGCAGCTTGGTTTAGCTCTCTGTAGGCCAGAAAATAGCTTCAAATGAAAATTCAAGCCTTTTTAAAATAAAACAGTGCAATGACATTAGAAATACTGTATGAAGAAATTGTTTGGCTCTTATGTATTACACATTTGATTTTGAATCTTTCCTTTTTCAGTTCAGATAATTTGCAACATTAAACAACACGTTTAAGGCAACAAAAACAAAATGATCTGATCAGATTTATGCTGCTTGTCCAAACTTTAACGGTCAGTGATTGTCAATGGAGAGTGATGAATTTTACATCTAAATAAGGCTGGGTGCTCTATAACTTATACCATTCCTTACAAAACTCTTGTCGCTTCTGTACAAAATTACTTGAAATGTTCCCGAAAAAAATAATAATAATACTTTTTTTTTTTTACAAGAAATTACAATTAAATCCCAGCAGAATATTGTTTCAGTCCCGTCAAAAAAGTATTCTAATATCTACAGCTTGGTAAAGGCTATTGAATCAATTTTGCAAAAACATGAGTGTTGTCACCTTGTCATATGAGCTTCATCTGAGACTAGTAATGGATCACTTACGTATCAGGTGTGTTCGACTAGACTAGACATCTTCAGACATACCTAAGATTCACTCTGAGAATAAAGTGTTAATTATCAAGAGGCAGAGGACAAGATCCACTGCTGATATAGCAGACACCTTCAATTTGTCTCTAAAAAAGATTCAGAGACGAGATATGTTTTTGATCAGCATTGTATAGATAAATCTTCTCTTCAGTTACACCACAGTCCCTGTAAATATTGCAGGAGACCTATTGGAGCCAACATTGGTCCGAGATTTTTTCAGAAAACAGTAACGTTTGGTAGCAGAAAAATCCTGGTCTGGGGTTACATCCACTATGGGAATGTGCGAGAGATCTGCAGGGTGGAAGAAAACATCAATAGAGAAATCTTACCTACCTCTTATAATCCCAAGAACAAATTTGGACAAGTTCTGCAGCACGATGGTGCTCCATCGCATACTTCCATCTCCACATATTAGTTCCTCAAGGCAAAGAAAATAACCAAATAACACTGATGAACTCTGGGAGGCATGCAAGGCTGCTTTCTTTTTTATTTCTGATGATTTCAGCAATATTTTGAATTGATCCTTGCCAAACTGCAGGCCTACAAGCTCATGGAAGTCATACAAGATGTTATTTGGATCTCTCAACACCACTACTTAATTTGCTGACTTATTATTGTATTTGCAGTAAATTCTTTTAATTTCTGTGTTGGTGGTAAAAATTCTGACTTACCAAAATTTGACATTTGTGTCGATTAATTTGCAAATCAGTGAAACGATTTATTTCAGTGCATTAAACATTTTTTTGGGAAGGTTTTCATACAAGCTATTAGTAACAGCAATGGATTAAGAAAAAGTCAGGTAAAATAAACAAGACTTTTGTCAGGGACGATGTTACGTTATTTTATTATATTTTATTTTATGTATCAGTTTGATATATTACCCCTTTGATTTATTTGTTAATTGCTTCTGACAGCCATAGCTTAGCATCCTTGGGTAATCTCAAAGGAAGTACAGATAATCCAGCAAACACTTGTCTTCTGCAATTTACATGCTTGCTTTTCCTTGAAAGATAAATGTCAAAAAAAAAATGAAACGAGGGAAACAAGCACAAGGAAATAAGCTCCGTTTTTAACTACCCAATATCAAGTGCTCTGTTTATGTTTTTCACCAGTTTGTTATCGTGTTTTAACTTTAACAAAAAGAAATGTCTGCTCTTTATAAAGATCAAGAAGACCCGAACACATCCTGTTCTTGCTCTAGCATCTCTTTTGTGTATCCTCTTCAGTTGTATCTTTAACAAAGAAACCCCCGAGGCATATTTTTCCAGTCAGTGAAAGGCATTTCTTCAACACGACATGACAAGGTGTAACATTCCATACCAGCATGTCAACAAACCGACTGGCCTCCATCACAGAAGCGACCGCCACATCCCAAGACAAAACAACGAGCCTACAGTCTCCAGGGGCAGGTCGAAATCAGCCCAGACATGATGTTTCTGTCCCCTGACCATGTCCATGCTGAGGGATCAATGACTGACACTTCTGCCTTGAGCTTGAGTGAGTGTAGTGTGTCGCTCAGAGGCATGCCATTGGCCATGGCCTAGTATTTCAAGTCAGCAAGCCCACGAGAGATCTTTGTTAAAACACCAATGAGAAACTGACAGAAGTACTCTAGTCACACAGTTTTATTCTTTGTTATTTAAATGACTTCAGTGTTTGCCTCAATGTATACTTTTTCAGCAAGTATTCTTCAATGTGAAATAATACAGTACATAATATAACAGCTCAACTTGAATGTTATATTAGTTCACTACACTCAAAGTGAAACATTCAAAGCGTTCATCAGTTTGCATTTTAATTATTACAACTGAGATTTACTCAAATAGAGTTTGTCCACTTCAACAGATCCATGGGTTTGAAAGAACGTTTCCGGTTGCATTTAAGTGCATGTATAAAGGAAGCAATTACCATGTTGCTTTGGCTTACAGCACAGTGGGGCTTATTCTGAGCTCTGCCTGGCTAATTACAGCCCATGCCTTGATCTCAACCTGCATCCTCTGCACAGCATGGTGACCCTCCAGTCAACTGATGTCTCTTCCACCAGTCTCATCTCAGGACATACACAGTAAAATCCTAAGAGTTAAATTAACTCTACTCAGAGTGTATTTGGTCCCACTCTATATAGAGTTAAACCAACTCTGAAGGAGAGTTATTTAAATGAGTCTATTTGAACTAAACGGTCTATTTTTGTCTGTTTTTACTCTTTCTGGAGTGGACTTGGTCCCTCTCTGAATAGTTAATTTTTAGTTTGCATTTTCCATGCAGATTTTGAAAAACATGAAGAAAATAGATTATTAAATTACTCTTTCTCAGAGTCGGTTTAACTCTATATAGAGTGGGACCAAATACACTCAGAGTAGAGTTAATTTAACTCTTAGGATTTTACTGTGTACCTTCATGCGTCATGAAAAATTGTGTTTCATGCAAAACGCTATTATGGTTCAGTTGTGGTTGGTTGTCTTTCAAATAGGGTACATTATGGTGAATAGCTTTTTAAAGCTGTTTTGGATGACATGATTACAACTAAATCAAATCATTTATATGATTCGATAGATATCTGCTGCAGGTACTGGCTAATTTTAGCAAACTAAGCAGACAGAGGTTTGCTGTCATTCAGCATTAGAGTCTCCTCATATACTCCATTTAACTTTTGAGGATGTGATTAACCCATTATAATCATGAGGGGGAATCTTCAAATATGGGGAAAACACCTCTAGTCCAGTGTTTTTCGACCAGTAAGCCACGGCTTATTAGTGTGCTGTGAGATATTGTCTGGTCATCTATTTGGTTTAAATCAGTGATATGCGGGTTCACCCGAAATGAGGTGGTAACAGTCATCCAGAAATATTTTGATGATATTCGGGTCACAGTAGGCTGGGTAAATTCATAGCAAGGTCGCCTGCCAAACAGTGCACTTTGTTTTTAAGGAAAGTAAATGGAAATGACTAGCAAGCTTTGACCAGACTTTCATCAAACAGACTATGGGGCAGATGTAATTTTGATTCAATGTTCACTGTTTGACAAGTTCACAGGGCTGCCATGAAATGCACCCCTGAGATATTCCGTTTGCGTATGTAAAATTAATTGACAAGTATTAATTCTTAAATAAACACAGAAAGACCACAAACAAACACACGCACACCTACACACACGCACACACACGCACGCACACGCACACACACACGCACACACACACACTGATTCTATCACATTTTAAAGTCTTTAATTATAGCAATGAATTTTAAGGAGTTTGAGTCTTTTGTGTGCAATGAAAACAATGAAGAAATCTTTGACAGCAAACATCACTTTTAGTTTAGATACGGTAAGTTTTGTTAAGTTCGTGAGGCAATTATTCCACATTTCAAACTAAACTCCTGATATTGTCTATTAAAAAATTTTCATAAGATCTGATTTTTAGTCATTTTGTTAGCTTGTGGAGATAAAAAATACCATGCAGACAAAGAAAAATAAATACATTTACAATTGGTTCAGGGACCTGAGGTTGAGGACCACGGCCTTAGAGAATACGTGTATAATACTTTCTTCTTTTTTGTCGTTTAGAGTAGTAGGTCGGATAATTTGGTTGTGGCAGGTTGTTTATACTTTATGACTCGCGTGTCACTGGTCAAAATCAACGTGATCTATGATAGAAATAGTAGAAAAATGAACGATTATAACATACCTTTTCTTTGTGTTTATTTTATATGAAATCCAAAATTAAAAACAGAACCTACTCTACTTACTAAGCACCTACTCAAGCATAGGTATTGGGTTGATAAGGACCATAGAATAGTATAATAACATATGAAGTGTTTAGTTCTTTACCACAGGGGTCAATGCACATTTAGGATCAAATGGGATTTTCATCTGAATTTATAAAACATGCTACCATGAACAAATACAGATACATGTTCCTTCTGTTGAATGTTTGAGCAGAATTGTTGGTTTGAGTGTGTGGACACAAAGACTCTAGGGAAAAATTGTTAATAAATTGTAAAAAAAAAGCTATTCGTGAGTGTCTCTGAAAACAGTATGTTTTTGAGGGGTGATAGGATACAAAGCGATGGGCATCTGATGTCATAATTAAGGTTGAAAAAAAACTCAATTATTTTTATTAAATTTTCAGGTGAACTCAGCTTTCAAATCCACCCTGTTGTGCTTGTTTCACCATCCGCTAGAAGAAACACTGGAGTTTTGAGGAAGAAATCACAGACAGCCCAAGTGATCAATGCAGATCGCAGAACAAAACAGCCATCGGGTGCAGATGAATCGGAGGCCAGAAAGTTGAGGATATTCACGCTGCTCTGTTGTTTTGTTCACCTTCTTTCCCTCGCACTTTTCCCCAGCTTAGTTGACCTCATGAAAGCCTCAAGCTAGTTTTTCAGTGGTTCTACAACCTGCGATTATTATATTTCCTGCAACATATTTGAAAGGAAATAAAGGGAAAATGATGACAGATATCATATTTGTATAACCACATGTTAATGCTTTGCCGTGTGCAAAATAAGGACACGCCAAATGAAAAACAGATTTGAGCTCTATGACAGGATGCTTGTTATGTGTGTGCGAGCACGTTTGGCAGAATGATGTGTACACGTGTAATCTATGCCTCTACACTAATGAGGACATATTTGTTTTTAATGAGTATGTGGGCACATAGATGGAGACAAGGACAGCAGCATTTGAATAGCTAAACTACAGGGGATAAAATGGAGCTCAATGTAGACTAAAGGCCCACAGGGATTCATTCAAATGTGTAAAACCTGAAGATAGAAACTTTGCTCAGAAAGAAGCTTTTTGCAACTACACAGAGCAAAACGCAGAGCGAAATTGCCTGCGGATGTTCGGATAAGAGGCAGTTGTGTTCTCCCACTGCCAAAAAGACCCCTCTGGAGTGTCTGAGATGCACACACAAACACACTTTCTCGACCTCATCTAGCTCCTGGAAAAGGCATAAAAACCCTTTGTGCAGTAACTTATTCTTGATAAACAAGTTAAATGTTGCGATACTTCCTCTGGAGGGCTGTTGGGTGCATCCGCAATGCAATCGCTGGCCGAAGCCTGTTTCCATCAGTCAACATACAGCTGCACCTGGAGGGTTCGAGACCCTGCCGCTTCATCCACACTCTGGCCTTATGTTACCGCCTTGACTTGCTCCATCTAATGCACCTTTGAGAGCACGCACCTGGCCGAGCCTGCATTTTACGCTTAAATAATCAGTTCATTTGTACTGATTTAGGGCTGAACTCAGGCTATATGACCTGATCAAGTTTTTGAGGACATAGTTTTAACTCTGTGTTCGCAACTTTTGTTTGTTTGAGATATTTAGGACACGTAACTAAAAGCAACCGTGAAATTATGGGTTGGTTGTTCAAAGCAGTATATGCTAAACTTTCTGTGATTTATTCTCATGCAAATTATTTAATTACTACAGTTATATGCATTTGTTTTTTTTGTAGTTTTTTTTTTTTGCTTGTAAATAAAAATAAGAAAAATTTTAAATAATAAAAACAAATTCTTTTACTGGAACTCAGGCATCAAAAACGTGGAAATCTCAGAGGCAGTGGCTCGAAAGTTAAAGTAAAAATAGAACCATGGAGTAATTATAAAACATAAGTAGTCACTACTACTAATAATAAGAAAATCTATCATCTATGGAGTTGCAAGTTCACACTTATATTAATAGAACATTTTTAATTAATGAATAATTATTTAAAACAAAAAGGGGGATTGCTCAAAATATTTAGTGAACATGTTTGGTTTAGATTAATTTGTAAATTATCTTATCTTAGACCCTTATCTGGTCTTAGAACCTTTTGTTGCATCTCAGCTTGCATGTGTTTAGCTAACTTCTGCCATACAATTTTAAATATCTAAATTTGATGTAACATCAAACAAAAAAAATATTAAAATTTAAAAATAAAAAAATGCAAAAAACCCATTTAAATATTTTTTTTTTATTTTTATTGTGGCTGACCACACTATAAAAATTTAAGAATGTAATGTAATCATAGCTTAGGTGGTTGATTTTATTTACTTGCGGTCATGACTGTGATGTGATTTGTCTGTGATTTTTGCCAATATTGTTTATTTACAAGAGCATCAAATCAGAAAATCATAATAAATTCAAAAGTAGAGATCAATAAAGCTATGGTAAGTAAGATTTGGGGATCTGCAGTCCATCATCATCAATAATAGGAACTTAGCATTTCAAGCAGGAATGACTAACAAACTTCCTTGATCAAAACACAGAAATTTAGTAAGTAAGGGAAAGAGAAAGCAGGTGAAAGCATGTATCAGCTTGTGAAGAAGTCCACAGAAGACCACATTGTAAACATTGTGAGAGCTATCTATATCATTGCATGGCCATCATATGATTTCAAACTCTTGTTGTGTTAGTAATGCTTTTTAAAAACACCAGTAAAGTTGACACTGCAAGATTGTACTAATCTCAGGATAGGTTATGCAGCACAGAGAACGTAGTTGTTTTCTGCAACAGGAAATGGTCAAATTTAAAATATTTTGTGGCTGTTTGCCAAGACCCTTCCTTGTGGCAAGGGTTTTGATGGCCTCCATGTCTGTGTGCTAAATTTACACCTAGTACAAGTAATTATGACTTGTTTTCTTGTGGAAAGAGAAGGGATTCCACTGGAAATTCTCGTTAGATCATTTCAGTAGGTTACAAGCAGTGGTGTGGATTAGATTTCAATCTGTCACTTTTGACATGTCAGGGTGGCCAATCCTTTCCAAGCACTTAGAATAAGACCAATGAAAGCACTTTCATTGCAGTGTAAATTAGCATATCACACCTCCCCTACCAAATATAAACCTAAACCATGCAGTACACGCTATTTCTGCAAAATGTTGTTGAGTGCTGTGATGAGTGTTTGGGTACCTCGCACTCTGATGATGCACTAGTAAATACGAAGTATGAGCATATGAGTATGAGAAACACTTTGCCTCCCCATGCACCAAGATGCAAACTGTCTCCATGATCAGGAGACAGGCAGAGGGTCCGAAAAAATGAATGGTTAACCAAATGAATGGAACTCCCTCCACCTGCTTCCATAAAAAACCATCCTCATCCTCCTGGATAAAATATCCAGTAGCCTAGAGAGGGAAGGAGGTATTAGAGAAGGAGGCCTGCCTCTAAGGCTCCTACTCTGAAGATTAAGGGAGTCCACCATGATGCGCCTTTGATGCAGGCTGCCAAGAGATGATATTGTTTGCTCCCTTCAGGATTCAGCATCATTTGGAGGGTGGGAGTCCACTACAGACTTACCCACTGTGTGGGAGGACCAGGTAGTGAAACTGTAAACCTTGCCCTTGGAGGTGAGAGACCCATGGGTTTTGCTATCCAAACATCCCTGCTGCAAACCTCCACACCGACTGGACTTTTGTAATGCATAACTCAGAGCAGTTCCTGGAATTTTTGATGCCAGCAAATGGGAAAGACTGTCTCTTAGCAAATAATGCTACTGGTTTTGTCCATGCAGTGGTCCCATACCCCCTGTACATAAATACCCACTTCATTAGAGGTGTGGCTGCCATATAAGAATAGTTGAAAGTGACTTTGCTGCCTAAAATTGTCAAAACTGCAGGATGAATAATAATCAATACTTTGGACAGAAACTGAAAAGTATGTCTGTCCCCTTGCAATGATGAATGGTTGCAGCAACTGACAATAGAGTCAAGGGGATGTAGACTTGCCACACTTCAGGTGGGAAACATTTCTGACATAGAGCTCTTTGAGCTTCTCCTAATTACCGGTACTTGACAACACAGAACAGTCATGGTTGCTTGGGTCTACATGGTTTTGATCTGTCTGAAAGCGTTGCCTTTTAGTCACTGACCCGAATAGGACTTGGCTCCAAGACATGGACCTCCTTCTGGTAATCCCTTGAAAGCTACAGGATGTTGTATTCCGTTTCAGTATCATCATTGGGTCTCTTATGGTCTTCACCATAAGAGACCCTTGTGCTCCTTCTGTTTTGGAAGGTTTAGTTATGTTTCCAGGTATGGGTCATGTTTTTTGAAAGAAAAAAAAGAAGACACAACTTTCCCAGATGAGAAAAGGGAAAAATCAATAGTTGGTAGCCTTTAATGAAGATGCTAGCTTTTGAGAAGGAAATTGAGACATATTTCCCTTTGCTCTTTGAGTTAAATGCATTGGTCCAACTCCTCAGCAACATTTATTAAAACAAGAAATGTGCTTTTATTGGCCAGTTTCATTGCTTGAAGAGGATTGGCCACTCCATCGGCTAACATAGATTATCCAAAATATCAAAGATGTTACATAGATCATTGCTTCTGACCTTTCTTTCAAGAAAAGCTATATACGTAATGTGCCCAACATGATTTTGCACATAAAGGTTGATGAGTAAAGTCACAATTGTATAACTATTTCTTAACAAGTTCAGAGATTAAAGGAACAAAAGATTTTTTTTCCAGAGTTCCAGGAGGGAGAAACCTCTTCAATCGGTTTGGGAAAAAGGTCTTTTTTTGGGTGTCATCAAAGGCTTTACGGCCGTGTTTGATTGTCTCTGAGGATCCTAGATCAATGGCAGAAGTTCACTCATGCTTGTAGTTCTTTTCATTCAGTCAGGACCTTAGAGGCTTCGATAGTTTGATTTATAATGAAACCCTATCTGCAATCCAAGAATAGAGCCAATGAAAGCAACACTTTTTTCCAACTTGATTCAGTGTGCTCTATGAGGTAAAGAAGTATTTGACCCCCTACTGAATGTGAACACTTTCCCATGAATTTAATGGTGCGTTTATTATAACAGTGAGAGAGTATTTTATCCATATCAGCTAGACTTTTATTCAGATAACTATCTGAGATTAAGAGTAAAATGTATCATCCTCTTGTTGCCAGTAGAAAAGACAAAGAACAGCAGCCTCCCACTTTTCATCTGTAGTGTGAGAACATAACTGAAGTTTCCGTTCATCAACTGGCCATTTAAGGCTAGTTCTAGAATTGAGTAGATTTCCAAACCTTTCAGCGTTGTACAATTTTTAAAATTCATATCATTGATGTCTTGCACTCTGCAGTGAGTGAACCTTAAGCCAGTCAGCTGATTAATGGATAGTGTACCAATTTCATGGCTTACCATGCCTAACTTGAGTCAGTCATCACATTATCAGAAACCTACGGATAACCATGGCTGAGACCAAATGCCAGATGTGATAAGGAGCCAGTATAGGTGGCATTTTGAATGCAAAATGGAAATTAATAACCCAAACTAACATCCTCCCATGTGGAGTTTCTCCAGTGAGGAATAAAACCAACCAAACCCCTTACAAATCCACTGCTAATTACAAGAATATTCCAGCAAACCAACCTAACATCTCAATGACATTGACACCACTAGCCAATGGAATCCATATGGCTTGCTCAACAGCAATGAAGGCAGAGGCTTCTTTGATTGCTACTTCAGGATTACTCATTAACAACTAAACTTAAAATTCACCTTCTCCTCACTGGATATCGAATTCAGGGAGAGCACTTGTTGCTTTGGCTCTTCTGCACCTAAGTTTGGGGCTACCGCCAACCACTCAGAAGCTACAGTCTATAAGACATAAATAAATGTGCTTCTGGGATTCTTATACGCCCTAATGTACACCGACATGATTGTGGACTCCCTCACAGTAGGAATGAGCTACAGGACCACCTCAGCCAGTTTGGTGTGAGTCTACTAACAGTTGGAGAGATAACAGGCTAATGGAAGATTGCTGTCAATCACTGTAAACATGGTGAACAACTACAAAAAACATCTGTCCTCTGTGTTTATGGCTTAAATGAAAAATTCTACTACATGTCTAATGTCATGGTGGCTTAAGGAAAGAGAAGGGAATGCAGGATAAAGAACCAGATTAGGCAGCCAAAGGTGAGGAAGTGTTATTGACCAGAGAACCCGTGATGACTTCAGAGATGATGGTTTGAGTGGTTAGTAGAGTCTAGGAGCGATCATGGAGAGTCAGGGTGTGTGATCTGTAGATCTGACGATTGGAGGTGCATGAATAAGCCTTTTAACAGAGGGAGCTAGATTGGAGAAGTGTTCTGATTGGCTGACTGATTCAGTGGATTCATTGTCTCCAGGTGTGTTTGTGATAGCTGGATGTGTCTCTTCTGGGGAACACATTTTCAAAATACGTTTAACTAAATTTTTTTGGCATTGTTTATCATTGTGGAATTGTGAAAATAATGAATTGTAGAACATTCATTCATTACCTTACCTGCTTGTTCCCTTTTGGGGTCCCTTTTTTTTAAAGGACAAATTTACATTTTGGAAATAGAGCCAGCATTGTATGTTTTGCACTAGTCAACATAACTATTTAACAGATTAATATGGATTACAAGACATTGTGTTGTCTGATTCTTATCTAAATTAAAAGCAAACCCATGAACAATGTCTTGTAATCCCAAATTCAATTCTGCCTGAGAGAAACAGATGAATTAATTAAACTACTTAAATGTCAGTTTATCCACTTCCATTCAGTGTAAGTCTGGTCATTGGATAAGATAAGATGTTCCTTCTGCATATAGGAATGTGAAAGGAGGACATTCTAAATTGACTAGAAGCAGAGACAGAGAGAGAGAGAGAGAGAGAAAGAAAGACAGAGAGAGAGATGAAATGGGTGGCTGGGGAGAGAAGGGTGTGAGGGATGGCCCAAGGGGGAGGGATGGCACCAAGATCCAAACTCATTTCCAAACATCTGAACTTCTTTTCTTAAGTCAGCATTCCAAATCAGAGCGTGTCCACACTCATTTAATGCACCGTTTTGCAAAGTGATAAATTTGTGAATTCGACATACATCCTTTTGGCTCTAGATAGTGAGCTCTGAGCAAGGAAGAGAGAAGCGAGAAGGATTTAAGAGCATTTCGCAGTGTCAAACATCTAAACCCACGGGGATCCATGGCACAATTAGACCAGGGTGAAGAAGGGGGGTGGGGGTGGGAAGAGGATCTTAAGAAGAACAGCCTCATTTCTCGTTTACAGTAACGCGGTTATCTGTTGCGGGTGATCCGTTTAAATGGTTCGTTTGTGAGGATAAAAGCCATATGGAGGAAATAAACTTAGTTCTGGCTTAATCTCCGAATCCTTGGTGGTCATGGAAGATGATCCCAATTTGCTTCTGAGCAGCACTGTCAGATCTTACAATAATAAATAATTTAAGACTTTAAGCATCAATTATGTTTGATTAATGCTGAAGCTTTTGGACTGTGCTCCATAGCTGCCTGATACATGAGTTTTCTTGATCAGTCGTTGCACCTGATGAAGTCTGTAGCCCACGCTGCGCGAGATATACTGTAATCCTGTTTTCCTGCCTGTATCACTCAACAATTGTGACATAGGTGATTAGTAAATATGCCTAATTTTGGTATTCTAAGGTTCTCATTAGATTTTCTTTTGGACACACCTTTTAAAATATAGGTCAGTGAAATCAAAAACTTGGTAGAGTACACCCACAATAATATCTATGTTTGTCCTAGGCTTGGCTAGCATTTTAAGATGCCTTTACATGTCTTCTTTCTTAAACTTTGTACAATTTATTAAATTATGTTGACGAAAATGGCATTTTAAAAGATATAGCTTTGATTGCCCCCTGATTGGCCAAGTTTTACATAATCTTGTAGCGTTCAAGACCTGTCTGTCTGGTTAGAGTGAATGGAAGGTTATAAAACCAATGCCCTTTTTGGGTAAAGGGGGGTCTTGGATTTTACGCATTTTCAACAAAAAAATTTAAATTAATGTCTTAAATCAAAATGTTTTAAAAGCCCCTTTTCATTCATTTTTCTGCCCGCTTACTCCGTTTCACGGTCACAGGGTTCTGCTGGTTCCTATTTCCAGCTCACATCAGGCGAGAGGCGGGGGTACACCCTGGACAGGTCTCCAGTCCATCACAGCCCATTATGATCTATTATAGTTTAATTCAGACAAACAAATTTATTTCATGCAAACCCTTTCTTGGGGAAGATTTTTTTGTCAATTTACCATTCATGGATTTATTTTGTTTTAGAAGCAAAGCTTTTCATACACAGCAGATTATGAGGTTCTTAGTAGAGATGATCATATTTAAAAATGAACAAATATCCAGCTTTTATTGTGACATAGAAACCAGAATTTTAAAACAGAAATAGGTCAAAATTGGAATTTCTAGTGTTAAAGTAGCAATTAACTATCACATAAATATTTTTTTATGACAAAAATATCTTTTTTCCACCAGAAAACCTAAACTTGAAGTGATTTAGAATATGAACAATTTATTGATTTCCCATAAACATACTCTTCATAAGCTTGGGATTCATCCTTGTCAACTTGACATTTTGGTCCTCATTCACCTTGTCCTCCTCAACATGTTTTCCCTGGTGATCCCATTATGGATGCTGAGTGAAGGCATCCTGTCCTGTGTATGTCCTAAGGGGCAATGATTCTCCAAAAGTGTCACCACAGGGATCCAATCCTAATAAGTTGATATCAGACTAACATGATTTTGACATTTTGTTCTTGTTTCCGGATAAACAGATCAGGTTAATAACACAGAAATGCATCTGTATTTTAGACAAAAACTATTTGAGGTTTTTGAGATCCATGATGGATGGAGTCAAAGCCACGTGCAATCAAAAGCTCTTCATTTCATATGACTTTTATCTGCAGCCCTCTACTCAACCGAACAAACACGGACACATGGAGATAAAAACCGCTCAGCAAAAGCACGCCTTGGTTTTGTTTGCTTTTGCAGCATGTGTTTGTCTTCTCCACAGCCTTGTGTTTATTTTTTGTTTATCTTCAAATTTGCCTCAGATGACTGTGATGGAACTCGTTTTCCCTCCAAGAAAGAATTAAGAGCACTATTGAGTGCTGCATATATTTCTTCTTCATTCTTCTGTAACTGTTTATGCATACTTTTTAGGACCATGGGATTTGCCTTATGCCAGCTCAGATATTTTCTGTGCATCATGGGGCAATTGCCACTGAAAGCATTCCAGCTGGCAATTTGGGCCACTGGTCATTTTGAAATAAACTTTTTTTTTTTGTTCTATCCCAGGTTTTACTTTAGAACTCTTGTTGTATATACAAGTAACTGATAACAGTGAACTGCAACTGTTTTTTTTTAAGTTATGGGTTTTGTGTAATCATATTTACAATGTGCAAATATATTTTTAGTCAATAACTATAAAGAAGTAACATCATCAGAATTTACGTTTAGAGTGCAGCTCTGTGACCCAAGTCCAAAATGCATAAGAGTCTGGATAGCCAGTTCAGAAATTGTCAACAATTCAGGATTTAAATGCTGGTTGCCCAATAAAATGCAAATTATCTGTCACACTCACCACCAAATAATATATATTTTTTTGTAATTAGTAAGCGGAAATAAATACAGATGCCAAAAAAAAAAAATGCGCAGAAAAAGATTGAAAAGCATTTTCATTTCAAGAATAAAAATTTTTTTAAGTCAACTTATTTATTTATTTTTACATACTCTTAAAATATTTATTTTCTGCAATTATTTACATTCCCCCACCTTTTTAATATCAAGGGTGGTTGTACTGTATGATTGTGTATGTGACGAAAATTTTTTTTTATTTGAAATAAAGTCATAAATTAATTGCGCTTTAAAAATGTTAGGTTTCACTTTCTAAAATAAGTGACACAACATATTCATAATCCTCTCTTTATTTGAGAGGTATTTGTTAGGTCCTTATCTTTTGTTGTGTGTTCCCTCTCCTAATGGTGTGGTCTCACTACTCCTGAACAATGTGGATTGACAGAACGTGGCTGCAATTAAGTGCCTATGACCTCCTGCCCACCACCAGACACACCCACCAGTCACACACAATCATCATCCATCACACACAAACACAGCCATCCCTATTGTGAGTTATATTTCTCTCTTTATGGAGTCGGTGGTTGTCAGGAACTTGGAGGTTCTCCATGTTATGTCGATATGCGCTGGCTCTAAGCATCCACTGGAGCAGAGAGTGTGCTGGAATTCAAGACTGTGACTGAATCCCTTATTTAGTTATTATTGAGGCCTTTGAGGTTTTCCTACTGTGAACTGTTTATAGTTTACAGTGGCACAAAATTTTCTCTGCTCGTTCTATTGTCCTTACATCTCTTTGGTCTTCTCTTTTATGTCTCCCTCTTGTTTGTATTACTGTTTACAAATACAAAATAGTTTTTTACATTCCCCCACTTTTCCTCACCCAAAATTTCAATCCTCTTTAAATAACATCTGCAGCAAAACAAGATCAATGTTGCAAACAAAGATGAACTTTCAGTCCGTCAGCAGAGTTTTAGTGTCATTTCAAAGACATAGACCACATGCTCATTTTCTAAAGGACAGAAAGACCAAGGGTGCACAAGTCCCATGAGAACTTTAAGTCAGACAGATTCTCTCAATTCACTGAAGCCAGACTGAGAGAACAGCGTAAAATTCCACCACTCCCCTTTTTTTCTCTTCCCCTGCGGCTTTGCGGAGAAAATAAGCATATTATCAAATTCTGCTCTCAAACGGCATAATTTCTTGGTTGCGTGAAATGGCTGTCTCTTCAGGGAATCCTTGGCCTAATGCTGACTGGCAGCCTCTCGAGCTTGGTGTCACAGATGAAAGCCGAGCCAATGGGCTGGCAGAAAACTGTCATCTGTCTGCTGCCCTCTACAATATACAATGAAGCCAACAAATGATTCCATCAATTACAGGGTTGGAGCTATCTTTGGTAAATGTGATATTCTTTAAAGGACAATAGAGTTGTGAAAAATTAACAAACAAAGGTCTAGAAGAGGTGTAACGGTACATTCACAATACGATACATATTAAGTCCATGATATGATGCGCATCAGAATGTAAATAAAACAAAAAAAAAAACAGAGGAACTGAAATGAAACTTTTCACTTTTTATTTAAACTTTTATTAGGGAATAAAAGTTTTTGATTGTTTTAAATTGTTTATTTAAGTGTGATTAGATTGTGTGATCATCCAGCCTCTAGGGGAGCATGTATAAAGTTTGTGCACTCAGCATGTAACAATGAAGAGGAAGATGTCTCTAGTCTGGGTATTTATATATAGTTTTTAAAAAGTTCCTGGTGTTCCTCATAAAAAGTTCACTGCCATTTCTAGTGTTTTTCTTGTTGTAAAGCTCCAGCACATTTCCAGCTAGTTCTGGGAATTTGTGATGTATTGTGTCACAATATCAACCATTCCACCAAATGGGTGCCATTTGCTGGTTTTAAACTTTCAAAATGTATTATTTTTTTAACTTGATTTCAAAACAGATTCTAATTGCATACAAACTCCAAATGGGTTTTTATTAGATTTATAATCAAAGAACAGGTGCCTGCCGTTTTACTTGTTGCTAACCCTCTTGGTATTCTTTATATAACAACAGGACTGAAAGTAACAGGATTAAGTTTTAGCAAAGAATTAGCAAAACCATGCTAAATGGTCCACATGATTAAAGAACCAGGGAATTAAGTAAATTCAGCTATTTACCAAATATGTGCATTTTTACATTAAATATGCAAATAACAAATTGAGAGAACTTATGTTTGCTCTTCCCATTGCCTTCTAAAGATCTAATTGATGCAACATACTGCGAGAAACTGACTTATGGAAATTCCATAGTTTTTTAGGAGCAGGATGGGTTAAAAAAAGATTTACATTTTTTACTTACAAGAGGTTCTTTGTAAAAGATCTTAATCGTTATATTTTATGGTTGAGCATCTTCTTTTTCAACTGATACATTATTCTGAATTCGGTTCTCTGACAGAATAGCACAGATCTGAAATGATTGTGGAAAAAAGCAAACCCTCCAAAGAGGAGGAGCATAGTACAAACTGTCTCTGTCCTCCATTACTACATTCAAAATGAGCCCCCTGAGTCCTTTGCAAGTAAAAGGTCATTAGCTGCATGAGAAGGCAATTCATCCTCATAACAATAACACAGCTCTTTTATTTTGCCCTTTTTTTGGATTATGATCCTCTTCCTTTAAGGACAGCCTAAACAGCACCACTCTCATGTAAATACTGGATTTTAGAGCACCTGTCAGATTGCTAGACAGATGAGGACTCAAGTGCAGTGAATATAGTCCCTGAGGCCTTATTATGAACAAAACAAGGACAGAAAAGACTTGTTGGTGGAATCGCCATCAACTTGGTGTCCAGGTCAGCAAGGTGATTGTCCAAAAGGCCATGAAAAAAACCACACAGACTGAAACAAAACTGAGTGAGAAATGTTTAAGAACCTCAAATTTAAGAGGCAAACAAATATAGAGACAGACTAGATCTACACAAGCTGATGGAATAACATCAAAACACTAAGGAAATGAGTCTGCCCTAACAAGGGTATAGCACAGAGGTGGTGAGAGTCTGATGAGCAGGTAAAACAGAGTGTGAAAAGAAACAGAAATCATTTATTATAGTGTCATTTTTGTCTATTTAGTGACAATTTTAGTAATTTATGGCTTTTAAACATGTGTTGGCTGCACTGCACTTTGCAAGCTGCGTCATCAGCTCCCTGCATCTTTCTCTTGCGTTTAAAAATGAAGGCACAGACCCACTCCTGAACACAAGATGGCACTTTGGTGAACAGCAGTTCACTCCATAACACACAGTGGCATTTATGGAGAAAGAGAAGAGGATGAGGGATCGCTTGTCCGTCAATGTAAAGCCAAACTAAATGTTTTCTGGAAGACATACCACTTCTGTTTAAAACCAGTTTCAGATGTGCAATTTTAACCCCGATTTTGAGTTTATGCCCAGAATCGCATGCATCAGATTGAAGTACCAATGACGCGCTCTGCAAGAATCAAAGTCTAGCAAGATCTTTCTCGATGCATCATTGAGGGCAATGTGAAGTTGAGGGGAAACAAAGGCATAGACAACAATATAAACAGTGGTTTCGGTTCAAAGGGGTTTCTGTTTGGTTTATTTTGACCCAATAAATGAATTAAAACTTGCATGCTCCCATTTTGATAATAATCCTGCTCTTGTGCTTCATTGTGGCACACATGAAATAATCGTGGCACACAGTTTTCAAATAATTCTCGCAAGGTCTTGGTTGCGAGACACAGTTTTAGAACATGGACAAAGTTCTCTGCGATTTTGTCTATCTTTATGCCAGGTGAAAATCTCTCATGCTGTGTGAATTTTGCAACGACTGGATGCAGCTCCAGACAGTCTTAAGAGACCCAGTTTTGTTTCTCCTTCTGCCCCTTTGGGAGTACAGCTTCTAATTTTGTTCTCAAGCATCACCTATTCCTTCTCATCCTGGCTGAAGACACATGACCAAACAAGCCAATCACAGATTTTGGCGTAATGCATGAAAAAAAAGGCTTGATGCATTTCTTAAAAAATGACGCAGTGTTTTTTTTTTTTTCTGGCTGGTGTGTATAGTTGTGTATACACGCCCGTGTAATTAAGTCCCTTGAAAAAAACGCATAGGTTTTAAAACGTCTTTTCTCAAAAATAAACAATTAAAAACTTCAGTTAAAAGAAATAAATGCTCGCCTTAAATCAAACAGTTCGAGGTTGCCTCTGTGGGCATGGTCTTGTTTGCCCTGTGAAAGTCATTGTGGTGTTTTAGGGACAGCCTCTTCACTATCATCATCATTAGGGCCATAAGGCAGGCCTGTGGATAATGAGAAAGCAGAAGAGGGTTGTTGCAGAGGGTTTGGCCACCGTTGTATGTAGGTTTGGCATCCATGGTATGACAGCATTTTTTGGTGTAGTGTTGAGTATAATTTAACATCCTTGTGTATAAGTACACCATATTGTTTGGGAATTAAGTGCAGCATCTCGCCTGTAATTACATGTTCACAATGACTGGTATTCACCAAAGCTAGAAATAGCTTGAAGGGTTCCGTCTGTGCTTCTATGCTGGCGGACTTCGTAGAAATGGGCAGAGTCTCTTCTCAAATGTCAAATGGTTCTTATTTTAGAATCAAAGGGTTGTCTTTTACTGCTTACAGCTCTGGCTGCGTTCTAAGTACATTGTTCAACAGCTTCCTGATCAACAGAGTCACAGTGTTCTATATTGTACGCAACACAGGAAGAGAGGGTGGGGGTAGTGAGGGGTAAAGCAAGATTGGACAAAACTTGTGCGTTCGTGAAAATACATTCAAATTGAACCAGCCATATCCCACAAGTTATACATTTTCTATAAAGTTTAAAGCATTTTTGAATGAGCTTATCTTGCATAAGGGTACTGTTGATTGCCATCCAATGCCTCAGCCATACTGGCAACTCAACATACGGATGAGCCCACTCCCTAAGGTAGCATTGTATACACCTTTTTGCAGGTTATGTGCATGCTCGGTTTGTCAGTTTCCAAGCTTCAAAATGTTGTTGTTTTTTTTTGCATTAACAGTTGCACTAACCGATATTCCACCGGTGGGCTGAAGTTTTTTAGGATTCCATCAAATTAAGGCTCCTTTAAAAGAACCATAGGCTTCAGACGATCAAACATGTTGATTGGAGTGAAGACATAATAAAAACAGCTTGCTTTTGCAGCACCTTCTTTACATTGGGTACTTTTATTACCAAGATACACATGCATTCGTTGTAATGACATTATTGTTTACAAACAGTAAAAGGGTTTATAAATGTTAAATAACTCACTTTATAACTCTATTCTGTGTTATAGCAATACTGATGTCCCGAAGATGTTGCTTCATATTAAATTGACCTCTCCAATTTGGTCATTTTATTCGCATTGTTGCCCATTCAAGTCATTTGGGTTTAAAGTGATTGCCAGAGTAGTTGTGTCACAGGTCCCTTCAGACTGCAGGACTGTCTGAGGCAGCATCCAGTAGCTAAATTCACTCTGCACAACAGATCAGTGCATTTCACACTGTATGGCTTTAGAAGGAATGGCAAAGAAATTTGTCCATGATTTTAACTTGCATCTCTCAACCAAACACTCATGAGAAATTATTTAAAAACAGCGGGAGGCAGACTGAAGCGCTAGACTGGGATTATTAGCAAAATGTATGCTCGTATTGTTTGTTTGTTTTTAATTCATTAATTGAGGCCAAAAATACTGAAAGTTTCCCTTTTGAAACAAAACCACTGTTTAAATTGCCGTCAACTTCAACTCTGCAACTTCACGTTGCCCTGGATGTGGCTCTCTCATTGGCTGCAAATATTCACAGATGTTATTTCCAGTTAGAACACTTTCACACAGCCCGATTGTGACTCGCCGACAGCTTCAGATATTTAGCACGCCATATATTTCTTGACAAGCCTGCGACTCCTCTGGGACTCTCACAGAGCAAATCTTTGGTAGTTCCCACATGTACACATGCTCTATTTGCATGTAATCCTGAGCAGTCGCTTGTAACTTGTCTGCGATTCAAAGGTGAGGCTACAATCGTGCAGTCTGAAACTGGCTTTAGTTGAGAAAGAGAAAAAACATGCCAAATGCATGCTAGTTTCATCAGGTGACAAAGGGAATGCCAACACAAATGCAGGTGCATCATTTGTCAGCATCGTCATTGACTTTGGAGTTTCTAATAGACTCCCTAGGTGGTGCTTTTCATGAGGTCTAATCAGTCAGAGAGGGCTCTACTTCTCACAGCCCTGCCCAGCTGGAGGGGAGGGTTAGACAGCTCCGTCCAGACAAACAGCCTGCTGGGACCCTCCACACAGCCCCCTCTCTTTACCAGCCGCCTACGGCTCTTAGTGACTGGCCATATTCAAGGACACAGTGGTACTCTCAAGCACCATTTAAATCTCACACAAGTGTTTTGGGTCTTCATCTTTTTTTTATTTTGTTTTGATTTTATCCATTTCTAAGCACATTAAAATTGAATCAATCAAAAAATAAAAACTCGACTCACTCTTTAACTACTGACAATAATCAACCATGCAGCTGCATGGTGATACCCGCTGTGAGCATGAGCAATTGCTCTCTAATGAAAGTTAAAATACTGGGCCCTGGCAACCTGCTGTGCTAGTCTGGCCATGTTATTCTATTTCATATTCCTTGTGTATCTCAACAAGGCTTGGGTCCTCCTCCGTCACTTTCACCTTGATACAAATTACAGGTGTCCTCCCACATGATTCTGAATGGTGATGTCAAAACTTCACATTCAAAAAAATCAGACCCAAGAGTGCAAGAAATAATGGACTCCCTATGGAACAATTCATGCAACAATGCCACTAATCAATGCAGTCATTTCCTCAAACCATATACTGCATAAATATAGGTTTGTAATGTAGAGAAGAAACGTCCTGATTCTACAGCACATGAAAAGGATCAAGAATGTTTAAAATTAGAAATGTTCCCATTGAAAGAACATTTACAAAGGACTTTTACAATTAAATAGTCATAAAAAAATGGACACAGCACAGTGGGGAAGATGGGCAACCATGGCCCATCCAGAATTTTCCATGTGGTCGAATGGATCTCGTGTATCCTCCATCAGTTTAAAATGTGCTTCAGGTACAACAGTCACTAAATAATGCTTAAGAGACAGGTCTTGCATATTTTCATTGGAATGAATCCATAAATTAAAATAACATAATGAGATTTGCTTGCAGCTCTGTGATGAGATTGAACTCCACGCTGTCTCTGGATAGAATGCACCCAATATAATGGCTTTTTGAAGATCAGCTATTAAAATTGTAAGGGTGTTTTTTTTTTGTTTTTTTTTTTTTTGTAAAATTCAGACTTAAATGTACAAATGAATTGAGTGTGAATGCTGCCCTGTGACAGATTAACCCTTGTGTTGTGTTAGAAACCTGTTTACACCTGTGGTGTTAGCGGGTCCATTTGGACCCGTGATTTAAAAATGCTTGAAAATGCTTAAAATCACCAGCTTTCTTCAAATTTTGTTTTTCAGCTAATTGCTGGCTTAGTATGTAT
This sequence comes from Danionella cerebrum, assembly GCA_007224835.1. Classification (NCBI taxonomy): domain Eukaryota; kingdom Metazoa; phylum Chordata; class Actinopteri; order Cypriniformes; family Danionidae; genus Danionella; species Danionella cerebrum. Next base: position 155,551 of record SRMA01023989.1, read on the forward strand.
TCATATAAATGGCACCAGTGTGTGAATTGTTTTTAGTTGGCTCCACAGACACAGTATTTTAAAATATACCACTCGTTTTTGATTGCAAAAACTGTTTAAATTCACTAAATATATATTTTTTTCTTATAGAATGAGTATAAATTAACTGTAAATCTGTTAAAAACTAATATTAGAGTACACCTACCAAAATTTTCTTTAATTTTTTTATTATTATTTTAAATTATCAACAATAGTAACATCTTTGGTGTTTCGGGTCAAAACGGACCCGCATAGATAAATGGAAGGATAAAGACAAGAAGTCAATTTTTTTGTCATAAAACAAATTTCTATTTAACCATACCAATTAACCAAACAATTTAACCATAAAAAGAACATCGATAAACTTCTCTGACACTCCACTCTCAGGTTTCCAGTATATTTGCATATTCCATGCATAGGCAGTTTTTGCATCCCATGCTGCCCATTTTTTGGTACCTTATTGTCCAGGCTTGCTTGGCATGTACTGCCTGAAGGAACAGTGGCCTCTGAATGGGACTAGCCATTCATCCACTGTCCACCTCTGGCCCAGGATTGTATACAAAGGGTCAATTTTCCACCCATTTGTCCCAAACCTCCCTAATGGGAGCAAGCTCGTCATTCTCACGACGAGCAACTCTTGTTTCCCTGTTGTCAAAACGTAGCACTCTTGATAACACATGAAAGGCTTGAAACGACATTGTGGCATGAAAAATAGGACGTCCTAATTCACCATCCCATAAACTGGCCGTAGCTTCATTACAGGATCTGTATACCCCCCCCAAGAAGCAACAGTCCCATGTAGACATCGAGCTGTGTTTTGTCCATCTCTGTCCAGCTATCACCAAATTCTCTCTTCCATGTTGGTCATCTCAAGTAGGATTTTCTGAATAGATTGTGGAAAGAACAGTTCAAACGTTGACTTGATGTCTTGGGCGTGTGACACAGCGTATCTAGTAGGCCCTGGAGTCATTCTGAGGATGTTCTCTGTCGGTGCCCTGGAATGGGTTTGAAGAGGGCTTGATAAACATGAATTGTCACATTTTCTTGACTTCCTGACTTTGATCATCTGTGACATTTGGGTCCTCTTCATATGTTTGGTCTTGTTCAGGGTCACACAGAACCTCATCCTCAGACACATCCTCCTCAGCTTCACTTTCCCCTCTATTCTCAGGATCACCATCATTGGCAAAGATACGACCCAGTGCCTCATGAACAGTATATCTTTTGCTCATGTTAACAGATGCTCCTACAGAATTCAACTGATAATATCCCAAACCCTCTTTGTATGTGCCAGTGTTTATGAACAATGTAAAGTTTGAGTTCACTGGGGGGGTGGTGTGTGTGTGTGTGTACATGTCTGTACCTATGCATGTGAAAGAGGCCTGTGTGCGTGGGTGTGTGCATGTGTGTGTGTGTGTGTGTGTGTGTGTGTGTGTATGTGTTTGTGTATGATGATGTGGGTCATAACTGTGCATATTGGACCATAATTGATCATTTGGAAAACCCGTAGCTTTTAAGTGATGCATACAAAAGCCAGAATTCTCTACCGGGTCATTTTGGACCCGTAACACCACAGATGTAACTTTTTTTTTTGAGCCGTTTAGAATTTACTAAAATTGTGAAAATTGCTTTTGCTGCATTTAAATATGTGTGTCTGAGGATTAGATGAAGCCTCATTCCAGGATAAAAAAGTAAAGTGTACTTTTTACACAGTCAAACTTGAAAACGGGTCAATTTTGACCCTAACACAACAGAAGGGTTAAAACCTTTTTCAGTTAGTACCCTTTCACACAATGTGTTATGGAGAAAATTAAAGTTAAACCAGCAGATCCTTGTGACCCTTTAACCAAATATGAAAGCAGCCGAAAATCAACCATTACTTATCTTATTTATGCAAAGGTCACTCACCAACATTAATATAAAACTGTTACTATTGATATCTGGGCTCAATACAAGACTGAATTAATGTAGGTGAAAATATATATTTGTTCCGTTAGCCCTGACTAACCATGTTGACTGATTATATCTCTTGATTATATTAGATTGGTTGTTAGTGTTTATTTAATTTAGATTTTAAACTAAGCAAGATCAAAAACCATGGGTGCAATGAAAATGTTTCTCACAAGGAGTTTCTCACATCAGTTTTTCACAAGGAGAAAGACCAATGAAAGCTGGCTCTTTTGATGACATGAGTAGGACAAAAACCAGCCGCTCTATGGGGCTCATCCCACAATTTCATAATGACTTCACGCAGAAAACAGTGAAGAAATTGTGCATCACAAATCCTCTCCTTTCTCCAGCTCAGTGATCAGCCACCACCAGTATAAACCGCTCGACATCCATGATTTTTTAGATGTGTTCTTTGATTCTTCTCTATCAACGTTTTCATCTTTTCTGTTTCCCCGTATAGCACAGATGCTTCTGTTGGACCTCAAACGCCATCTTCAGACAGGGAGCATCATTGCATATTTCCTTGAACCATCCGAAGATGTGTGCGAATCTCAATTCGGATTGGTGTGTAAGGCCTTAATAGTGACCTGAGAGCCACTGATCTGCTTGTGGTTCTCTTGTCCAGGAAAACTGGTTTTGTATTAAAAATGATGTTATATGTCTGTAAAAATGCATTTAATGTCTATTAATCCTACTTCAGCTCAGCAAATATGGGACAGTTCTTTGTTGCCATCTTTCTCTTAATGAGTCTTTATTCGTAGCCATGTCACTATGGTTACCAATGCAGCACATTGATACAAAAAGTGAATAAACCAACCCAGTCATCTGTTATAGTCCAAGATGAATCTTTATTTGTTGTCAGATGAAAATATAATGTTTAAAACAAACTCAACAGTCTTTTTACATCTAAAAGTTTTTTCAAGCTGCTGTGCAGCATGAGTTCACAACATACACATCATACCTGTAAATAACATTAGAGATACGTTAAAGGTTGCAGTGATTATTTTTTAGACAGTCAAATAATTAAACAATTTATATTCCATCAGAATTAAAGGGTTCTCCTGAGCATTTTGGTCAGAAGGTGGGGTGCCCTCACTGCTATAAGAAAATTCAGAGAAACCAATTAACCTTTGGATCCCACTAATTCCACCCAGGAAGACCTAGTGATAGGCAGCGGTGCTACCAACTGCCCCACCATGTTTCCCAACCACCTTTTTACATTTGTTTTATAAAGAATTTTCTTCAGAGCAGCATCAAGAGGGCAGTCAGATCAGATGGAGAATAAGGTATACAATTTGTCAACATTTTATTGTTGATTAAGATACATCCTTAAGAAAGTTTTTGTTAAAGACTGAGGTTTAGTTCAGTACAGTAGTTTATTTCAGCTCTGCTGGCCCAACTCAGCTAGCCTTAGGCAGCAGTGGCAACGACCCAAAAATTCCACCACTTGCTGAAGACAAAGAATAAACATTGGGAGAAACCAGACTCAGTTGGGGGATCAGATAGAAGAAATGAAGGAAAAGGAAGCAATGGTTTATTGATTGGTTGAAACAAGCCTTCCGGTCTCTCTACATTCAGGTGATAGATCTGTTTAGTTCAACAACAAGGTTTCTGAAAATCTTGACGATGTTGACTAAAGATCTTTGTTGGAGGAATTTGATCTTAAAGTAAGCAAGCATTAATTCTTGCCATGGAAATCACAGTCCTTTCTTTCAATGTTGGACTTTTGATGACACTGGATCATATATGTATATATTTAGAGTAGCACAAAAAGTGGGAAGACGTCATGCTTAGCATGTTTGGACGAATCAAACGGGCCACTTGCCACTTCAACAAATAAGGAAACTGCCATAAACGGTGAGGCTTAATATTTAGTCTGTTGTCGGATAAGAAGAAGGATGTGGTCTTGTGACAACATACAAGAAAGGATTTTTTTTGTTGATGGTTTCTTTCCACTCCTTTTGTAAATGAGGAAAAGAGATTCTCCCAGAAAAGTCGGTGTTTTGCTTAGTATACCAGAAACTAAACTAAACTGTGTAATGTGAAAGAAAAAAATCTGGCAATTAAAGGGGGGAAAAACCTGTTGCCCTGCCCTCCTCACCTCCTTCATCCTTCCCTCTCTGATTTATCATCTTCCTATTCTAATTGTCTTTACTGGTAATCATGCCTGGCAACAATCTGTGCCATTCCTCCTGCTCTCATAATGATGCCACATTGTATCAGATTAAGCATTAGAACAGTGACCTGAATTTAAGCAATAATAAAAATGATCAATACTTTTAAATGTGAAAATACAATGTTCCATATTTTCTAAAATTAAGTCTGAAAGTACAACATGCTGGTAAACATCAGTGTGTGGCTTGATTTTGGTGATAATAGATCATTTTAGAGTGAAGTTATTAACCACTTTTGGGTCAAAATGCAGGTTTGGCACGTTCCTAAGCAATGCTGTGGCAGCAATGTAATACAGGAAATGCAGAGGAAGACATATTTTGACAAAAATGGCTCTGTCGTTTGAATGCAACACAGACTAAAAATAAGTGCCTGGAACATGGAATCTGTGAATCCACAGCCAACTTTACTCAATTCTACTGTGCACGTAAAAAAACAAAAAACGTACACCTTCGATAGCCTCTTTGACATTTTATTAGTAGGCTAACGCTAGGTAACTTGTTGTTTCAGTTTACTTCTGTTACATCATCACATGACAGCTATTCACCCAAATGAGGATGGGTTCCCCTTTTGAGTCCGGTTCCTTTCAAGGTTTCTTCCAAAAGGGAGCTTTTTTTTGTCACCCCAGGCTTGCTCATCAGGGACATATACACCACTTATTAATTAATTAATTTCTAAGTTTAAACTTGTTGGTTTACTGTAAAGCTGCTTTGAGACAATGTCTGTTGTGAAAAGCGCTATACAAATGAACGAGCTTGAACTTGAACTATTAATCCCTTAATTCCTTTATGTCCCTTCTTTTCAAATACGTCCCGGTCCCAACAACCGAGGCACAAATTAAGCAATCTCCATAACCAAAATCGAACATTGCTTCACATCTGAGTGATCTGCTGACTGTAGAGTTCAGAGGATGGCAGCACTCAGGCGCAAAACCTACCCTTCTGGAGAGAGACTGCACAGCTGCAATATCATATTAATTAGTATATTCAACTGGTCACAAACAACAAAGAAATTCCTTTTCTTTTTAATGAGAAGAGGGAACCTTTCACTATGGAATTGTGAATCTTGCTGGTTAAACAAGCAACGCTTCCATTTTGTTTTGCTGGTAAGACTGCATGTTTAATGTGGTTTGTGAGGTCTGCTATTTATTTAAATAAATAAAGACAGGAGCTGTAGCAATGGGTTAGTCAATGGGAACCTCTTCCATCTTCTCTTTTCCCAGCACATCTGGCTTACAGGCAGCACCTGGAGTTGAATGTGCGGCGAACTTAAACGACAGAGAAAGTTTCACACTAAACCTACTTTTGCAAGCCCATGGAACAGCCATCCTTAAACCTGTTTACAAGAAAACACCACATCACAGAACTTGCTGTGGGGTAATTTTGGAAGCGACCAAAGGCGTGCCATCAGCGAAGCTTTCCCAGACGCTCTGAAACACAGCGGTAATGAGAGGCGAAAAGTTTTGCGATTCTCCTCCCTGTAGTGTGGCAAAAGCACAGAGAACTTGACTTTAGCATAACATAGCAAAAGGCGCTTCCTCTCTTCCACTCTGAGAACAGAGGGCATGTAAAACAAACAACACACTAAAAATACTAAGTTTGCTTATACAAACATGCTGCTTAATGAGCCAATGGTTTAGAGAAAGTTGCTCGTAGAGCCCTCCGTAGCCTACCTGCACTGATGTCTAGAGGAGAGATGAGATCAGAGGATGAGAAAAAACAGACGCACAATGAAAGCTTGGAGGAAGAGAAAGAGATTGAGAAGACAACTCAGTGAGCAAGTGGCAGAGATATTCAACACATCTTTGGGGGGGTTGAGCACAGATGTTGAGGTGTTTCTACAAGGTTATACGTGATACTTTGAGTTTTGTACACTGGGGCACAACCAGAGCCTGATTGTACTATATGGGGCTGCAGTTTCACACTTTCGGGCTGTTCTTTTATTGAGCCATAGACCAGAAATGACACAGGTAATGCAGGGGCGAGCGGATCCAATGGCTAAGAAACATATAAACAGAGATGCCAATTAAAAATAAAAGTAAGAGTTTTTGCGCATAGACTGTAAAAAAATATGGAGGATTATATGGATAGCTTTGGAAAACGATTAAAATTGTTTGTGTAAATAACCTAATTTCTGAGGAAATGATTTTTAAAGTTCTGCCTTTTTACAATAGCCTTGCATTGGCTGTGAAACATTCTGCAACCAGCATGATTGCCGCGGTTTGGCTCCACTCCACCGGCCATTTGAGACACACTTGGTTTTGACAGAGAAAGTTTTATTTGGTCTCCAGGAAGATGGGCCACCACAAAAAAAAAAAAAAAAAAAAAAAAAAACTTTTACGCTTCGACAAATAACTACATTTTAGTTCAATTCAGTTCAGTTAATTATTATTTATTACAGCCGTAATTAGAAATGTATGAAATGTAAGTTTCTTTCAAATTGCTACAAGCAAGTTAAGCTTTGTTAATTCTTTATTAAATCTTTTAAAAAAATTCACTCAATTCACTCATATACACTACAAATAAATTTTTGACAATAATTTAAACTTTGAAAGAAACATTTGAATAAATAAAAATAAACAAATGTTATAATTTTTGCTCACAAATATGTTACATCTTTGGATGCAAAGCCTAATTTTTTTTTAAATCTTTAGAGAACCTTTGAAGCTCCATCAGCTTGAAAACCTTTTCAGATCTCTTTAGAGATATTCATTAGGATTCAGGCATTAGGCCAATCAAGGACATTCACAGAGTTGCCCTTGAATGCTTTGTGCTTATAATTATTGTTTCGCTGAACCACTGTCCATGCCGGAGGTCAAAAAGGATCTGGAAGAGGTTTTTATCCAGGATGTCTCAGAGCATTTCTGCCTCTTTATCAATTGATCCCTACAAGCAGAACATCTCCAGAGTATAATAATGCCACCACAATGCTTCACTTTAGGACTGGTCAGCAGTGCTTGGTTTCTTCTGAACATGATGCCGGGTATTAACAGAGATTAAAGATCCTTGACTTATCAGAACAGATCATTTTCTACATGAGACTTTTGATAAACTGTATCACATCTCTAGCTAAGGCCCTGAATAATTGGGTAAGAGTTTTATTTGTTTTTAATTATAATAATTTACCAAATGATTCAAACATTTGAAAAAAAAAGATAAATCACAGCTTTATATTTTCTGCAATAAATTGTTTCTACAATGTCATTTCTTACAATACAATACAGAATCAGAAAGATGTTTGTTGCCATTTACATTGTACTATCATTTATTAAGTTACTATTCTTTTACAAAAACAAAAAATCAAATCATAAAGAAATTTGTAAATGTCAGCTCAGCTGCAAGTTCTGCTTTCACACGATCAAAAGTCTCAGTCACGGTCGCTCATTTAGAATTGAACAGAAAGAACACTAAATAGACTGGAAGTGAATATGTTATTTATGGCAAACAAACAAAAATATAAAACAAAAATGTAAAAATATAAATATTTTTCAGAGATTTAGCTTTTATACATATTCTTCTGCTGCATATTCTTCTGCTGCGACTTCACCACAATGCTTAGAAATGATGAGTATGCAATGCTTTAAACCTGAAAACAAACCTAGGAATGTTTAATTAGTTTGTTGACATGGTCACTTGAGCTAGAAAGATAATAAGTTTAGCAGATGGCAGTGTTAACGAGAGTAGGTATCTGAGAAAATGTTGTTAATCAAACCAAATTAGGCTTTTAGGGCTTGTACACACATTCATTATACGGCAAAAAAATTTAATTTATATGATTTTTTTTTTTTTTGTTTTTACAATAACCTCTCTGTCCCCTTGTTACAAATAATTAAAATGAAATGACTGAAAATCCACTAACTATTACACAAAGAAAAAATAAACTTTCTTCTTTCTTTTATGGATTAGGTTTCTGGTTACTTCAAAGCAATTGTTGAAAGATAAACAATTAACCATTGGACTGGGAATATGTTCATAAATAATGTATTTATTTTCCCCTCCCTTTCTCTTAGAAAATAAGTTCTGAAATGAGTAACCCTATATAGATCTAAAAGTTTTCATGCTGTGATTTGACACACAAGATATTAGCCTTTCCCCTAAAGGCCAGCAGAAGAAAAGCAAAAGGAATAGCAATGACATTCGTGCCTGGCACAACAGCCAGACAATTAGAGCAGAAACAACTCACACCAAACGCTGGAAATGTATAATCATCAAATTATCGTAATAGCAGTCACATAAAAAAATTAAAAGTAAACTTCAGAAACAAGATTCACATTTTTATTGGTCCAATTGTTGATGTATTGTCATCTTTACGCCTAAAAAGAAAACAAAAAAAAACAAAAAAATATATTGCTATCAGAAGAAACTGAATATTATCTGTCCTTTAAATATTATTATACCATTCACCATTTTATTATCTGCGTATTCTATCATCGCAAACTCACTTTTGGCAAAACTCAGCAGATGTTTTTAATACCAAAGTTTAATGCAATTATAGGCCCAGCAATGGACTAGCTACCTGTTCAGGGTGTACTCCCACCTCTCGCCCAAATGTGTGCTGGAGATAGGCACCGGCGGACCCCTGTGACCCCAAAAAAGGGAATAAGCGGGTCGTAAAATGAATGAATGAATGAATGGATAATGCAATTATTATAATAGGTTTCCTATGCTTTATTATTGGAATTGTGGTGCATTAGTCTAATATATAATAATGCATATATAATGCAATCAGGTATAAAATACAAAATAAAAAAATACACATTTTAGTAACTGGAGGAATAAATCAAGTACCTTAAAAACAGTTTAGAAATAGATT
>SRMA01023990.1:0-75660 GCA_007224835.1 Danionella cerebrum
ATCTAGGATGGAGTTGACAGGAATCTTTTTTTTTGCAAGTGGAAAAACTTCAAATCAACATGGGTTTGGAATGGATACAATCCATTTGAAGATTTTTTTTTGTGTGTGTTCTGCCTTCTAATCATTTCTTTTTGAAAGACAAACCTCAATACGCCTTATTAATCCTAAAACATCTCACAGCTGTCCCGTGTGTATATCTGCATTTACCTGTCAAATAATACAGCTAAAATCCTCCCTGATCTCTTGACAAACAGAAGCAGCTGTCAATCACCTACTGCTAATGCAAACCATGTGAACTGACAACTAAAAGTGTGTAAATGACATAAATTACAATACCTTTGAATTCACATTAATAATTAACAACAGAGATTCCCTCTAAACACTGACAAGCATCTAAATTAAGCCAAACAGGCAAACGTGTCCTTGTTAAAAAGTTATTAAAGAGCTATCCCTGCCCTTGATCCAGCCTGTGGAGGGTAAACCCTCAGCAGTAGGGTGAAACGAACCACATAATTGAAAAATCCAGAGTGCAATCCAAAACTAAGTGGGTCTTCATGAAACAATATCACCATGCAACAAATTTAATAAATAACTTCTGGGCGGGCTGTGAAAGGACTCCTATGTTTCCAGAGGCCCCAGACAGTGGTGTGTTTGCGTGTGCACGTGTGTGTTGTGTGAGCATTGGGCGGAGGTGACACTGACAGTGTTGTCAAGCGTAAATCCCAATGCTGAGGGGCCAGTGAGATGGGTGTCCATATATCAAAGGATGCAGTGGAGGGGCCTGTCATCTGAGCAGCCCGCAGGAAATTCAGGATTCCAAGCAGATGAGGGTCTGAAACTGAGAGGGCTGCAAAGCCCCAAGGCCTGGAGTTCAGTGCCCTGAAGAACACCAGCTGTTTCCACTCACCCCAGCAGAAAACTTGGGTGGTGATAGGGGGTAAAGACAATCAGTGATGGACAAAGCTAACAGAGATGTTGATCAGATGTGATGTAAGAGAGACACTGAAAGTCTGTCATCATTTCTATGCTTCAACCTCACAGTTTACTTTTAATTACAAGCTATTAAGAAATGTAAGATGTATATATTTTTATTAAACATTTTGGTCAACATTAACTGCCATTATGAATGAGAAATAAAAGAAATTACATAAATGATGTAAATGATTTATTTAAGTTTATTCGTGAAGTTAATGGCAAAGAAAAAAAACCCTTTGAGAATTTTGGGGCATTTTTTTGTATGTATATTTTTTAATCAGAAGAGGATTTTAATTCAAATGTGACCAATTAATTTTGCCTTTATGGGCAGCACTGTTGCCTTCCAGTAAGAAGATTGCCGGTTCGAGGCTCTCCAGTGACCTTCCTGGAAGGAGGTTGCATGTTTTCCCCGTGCATGAGTGGGTACTGTGGATTCCCCCACAATCCCAAAAAACATGCGGCTGGGTTAATTGAATAATCTAAATTCTCCTGAGGTGTGAATGTGTGAGTCATTATGTCTGTTGTTCTGCGAAGGTCTGGCAACCTGTCCAGAGTATACCCTTGCCTCTCGCCCAGTGTGCGCTGGAGATAGACACCATAATTTTAAATGATTAACAATTCGTTGGAGCATTAATAAATCATTTATTACTAAAGGTGTAAAACTGAAAGCCTTCACGCTTACAAACCTCAGTTTTATGGTATATTAACAATTAAAACACCCCATACAACATTTTGGGACTAAAGCTTTTAGGATTTAAAAATCGCTTTCTGAGGGCTTCTTCCTGTAATTCAGGTGAGGAGTATCATTTCTTTTTCCCAAATATTACGCAATTAGTTAATATTAGTGGGGAGAATATGGCAACGGAATTCTCAAATGTTCAACAAACCAGTTGCTTAAAAATTATAGATTTTAGCCAGAGTCTGGTTCTAAATATGGAGATGTCTCGCATTTTGAATTGTTACTGCTGTTTGAGACAACTTTTACAATGATTAAAAAACAAAAAAACAAAAAAAAAAAACAAGAGTTGAGACTAGACTACAAACACTTGGTACACATCTTAGTTTCTATCTCAACTTCTTAGCAAAATCATTGCTAAGGCACATTTCTTTCACTGAGCCAACAAATTTTCTCCATAAATAAAACATACTCAACTGTTGCTTTGTTGGGGATAAAATTATGTACAATCCATCATACACATTTGAACCTGTGGATAGTCACAAGCAAAATGGTTGACTTTTGTTTGCTTCCAGAGAAGAAATGGAGATTATGCATTTGGAATGGTTAATGATTATGTGCAGGGAGGTATTTAATATTATTTCACAGAGGGCATGACACATTGGTTGAGATTAATAGAAAACCCCAGAATGGATTTTGACCATTTAGGGGGATTTATACACACATTTTGAAGCCACATTTATGTTCAAACACATGAAAGAAAACCATCTTAGGTTTCATTTAAAACATTCATATATTCATACATATTCATGATTGTGTAACGAGTTTTAGGAGAAGCAATCAGGTCATGTGTTCCCAATCAATCCATCAAACCATATTGATTTAAGCCAGTTCTACCTTATATCATGTGACTATTACTTCCACCTCAATACTCCTCACTTGGGAGGTATAACACAGATATGATCAACGTCCAGACAGCTTGCTCACCCCTCTATTCCTAAGTGCAAGCCAGGCCCTGATGGTGAACTCTTGAATCAGCTTATTACTTCATGGTCACAAGGTTTTAATTGTGTCAATCACCATCTCACACTGATTGAAAAGCTGGGTACACACTGAACCCAACCCTAGGCCACGGTCACAATATTTTGTAGGTTTTAATTGGTCAAAGTTGAGTTTTAAACCACAACTTTTTGTAAATTTAGAGATAAAAAGGTGAAATATTACATACCAACATCAGCTGGTAAAACTCACCTCCTCGTTGAAGTTATTTACGATTCACACAATACGTTTTAAAAAAATCCTGTCGGCCAAGGACAAAGCTTGGTATCAAGTCACTGAGTCTGTTGACGTTGAAGGCAACTACTCTGCAGACACAAATTTAGTGTGAAAAAGCCATGAGAGTTCTAAAGCTGAACTCTAATGCAAAGCCAAAGCCAAAGTTCAAACAAATACACATATCTTTGAGGTCAAAACCCTGCTCTGGTGCATGTAGGTTGACATGACAATGAAGTAGTGCATAGAAGCATTGAGAAAGACAGATGAGGATGGAGGACAGAGGGCGAGATGTGCGACAGACGCAGGGAGAATGAAGTGAGAAGGCAAACGAGCACAAGAGTAAGAGAGGGAGAAAGAGCTTGGCATATAAACGATTACTCCCAAACGTGAGCTGACAGTTGGACCGTGACCTTCTTGCTTTTGGAGCAAAGCTCTGGCTTCATTTACATTACTGCCATGCCAAGTCATTTAGACTCTATTCTTATTCTGACCAGATATTGTGCTGAGTCCCCCTGAAGGCTTAACAGGCCTAGTTTAGTGTAATAACGTACGCTGAGGTGCTATCTGCATAACGACCACGCTTCTGATGGCTCGCCTTCCAGCTAGCAATCTGAATCTGCTTCAGAGTCAGTTTTAATGGGTGAAATATTTCAGTTATTGTGTGTAATAAACAAACAATGATCTATGTTCAGTTAAGATTAGGTGAGGTCATTGGTTGTTAAGGGTCACCGACTGTTTTTTTCATTAATTTGAATCTACATTTACAGTCAGACTGTTCTTTGAACACACCACGTGTTCCAATATATAGTACATTGACTAGTAGTGCAAAATAAAGATAAAACAATTAAATAAATAAAATGGTTTCAGCTTAATTATTTCATATTATGCGCTTATGAGTCACCAAAAAATATTACAATTATGGATAAACATTTACGAAAGTGGAATGAATAAAATACCTAAAGTGTACATGCCCTGGAACAATATATATTTCACAAAATATGAATCATAACATAAACCTCCCCTCAATTGTTGTCACCAAGCTGCTTGGCAATTGCCTTATTGCCCTTTCCAGCTTTGTGAAGTTCAACAATTTTGTCTTCTGTGTCTATGCCCATGTGGGAGCTTTGATATGTGTCTGATTGTGGGGTGTACAGGTGTATTTATGAAAGCTAACCTTAAACAGGTGCTACTAAATAGCAAAAATGAGCAGTGTAGCTGTAATATTTTAAAGCAAAGTAATAGGTCTTTGAGGGTCAAAACTCTAGCTGATAAGCAAGTGATCAAATTGGCTATAGTTCAGTGTAGTACACTGGAAGATTTGTGAGGGAGACTGGACACTGGTCCTTAGACAGAGGGCAATATAAGGGTTAAGGAACCAGTGATCTGGTGGTTTGCAGATCGTGATTGAGATTGGTTCATATGAGTCTAAGTGAGAGCAGGTGAATCCAGCTGATACACGCACGCACGCACACACACACACACACACACACACACACGCACACATGCACACGCACACACACACACGCACACACACACGCATACATATATCTTTATGGGATAATTTTTTATAGGCTAAATTATGACCATGCACAATTGGGGGTAATGTATACTTTTATTAGAGTCCTACGTTTGTAAGTGAGTACTTCTAGATAGTGAAAGGTGGCACCAGGTCAGTTGGTACACTGATGTTAGGATGATTCAGTCTCTAAGTTGTCCTCACATTTCTCTGTGAGATGGATTTATGGCGCATTTCACACGTTGGTGCCATACTGCAAGCTCTAGCTCCACTCCAATCACTTCCATGTTAATTAGGAATGCTTGGCTCTAATACATTGAGTCGATGAAACAAAATATATTCTCCTTCTCCAATGAGGCTAGTATTAAGATATGAGGGCAACGATATGTCTGCATGTATGAGGGATGACACTCTGCCAGAATGATGTGTGTGTCTATGTGCCTCTTTTGCTAGAAAATTATACTGCGGAAGTGTGTGACAGAAGGTAATTTGTGGCCGTGTGAGATGTTGAGTGACTGTGTGAATGAGTCATTCTTGCACAGGATGCAGAGAACTTTCATATTACATAGACAGTTGTGTTAGAGTTCAGTTCGGATATAGTTTTATTGTTTACATTCCTTTTACTATACTCACACTCCAAAATATTATTCCATTTCTAAAATAATAAAAAAAATTAATAAGCTCTAAGTGAGATGGTCAGTGGTACCAATTTAAAAAAGTTGGAATATTGTCAACTGTTTGAAGACCATGTTTTTTGCCAGATGTCAGGGTTTTGGTATGCTCTTCAGAGAAACAGTAAATTCCTAACCAACATTCAATATCCACTGCCAAGGAAACCCCAATCCAAGAAGCCACTATCCAATCAGTATCACCTTCCAATCATCCTAAACAACCTACAAGACTACTTCCTGCGCCTCCTAAACTGTCAGATCTACAGTTCACACCAGACTTACCTGGTTCCACTCCAGCTTCCTGATCTTCCTGCTGTGTCTCTCTGGAACCTCTGCTCCTATCTACTCTCCACCAGATTCTGCTGCCTTGGTGTATGTCTCCTCCTTCCCACTAAAGGCCTCTACACACTGATCGTAACTGAGATTAGCACAAATCTTCGGATGGCTTCTCAGCGGGGTGCTCTTTGTCTTGGTTGAGGAATTATTGATGCAATGTCACTCCCTGCCTGAAGATAGCGTTTGCGGTACAACAGATGGACTCTGCACCACACGGGGACAGAGAAGATATCAAAAAACACATAAGAAACAAAATCATAATTTAATGTTGAGCAGTTTAGAATGTTGGTGGCTGATCACATGGAACTGTTTGGTAAAAATGTAGAGAAGGATTTGCGGCTCACTTTTTCTTTCCTGTTTCCTGTACAAAGTCGCTATGAAAATGTGGGATGAGTGCTGCTTTTTTGTAATATTTATAAAATGAATACAGAGAAAAAATGACCCTGTTTAAAGGACCCTGAAAAGGATGCCTAATGAATGAGGCAAAAGAGAATGCTACAAATTTCAGTTTCAAATAACTAGTTGAAATTTAGCTTTATAGATAAAAACCCTATTAAACTTTATCCATTGTGTAGATAACTAAAAGTAATCACATATACATATATTTTTTACCCTTTAATTGAATGTTGCATGACAAATGTGCAATCTGGGTGCATCAACTTGCATAATATATTCCTTAATAGGGACCTCATAAAACTGTGCTGCAAGCATATGTCTGCCATTGCTCAAGTGTACATCTGCTCTAGGGTCCGTTTTTAAATGTCATGCCAATATTTCGAAAGATCCAGATAATATTGACTGCTTGCTTTTGTGAACGATGCAGCCTTCTCTTGACCTGCTGGACCATGATCACTATTAGACTGTCAGCATGTATAATGAAAGCAGAGAATAAAGCTTGCTTGTCTGAGAGTGATTCATTACAGGAAAAAAAAAACAGCAGAAGTGATCATTATTTTACCAAGTAATAAATTATTTTTAAACTTATTTTGAAAATATATATTTTCTTCTCAACATACCTGTCATGTTTGTCTGATTTTGTAACAGTACTGTTTCATAACAGTAATCTGGGATAGTGTTTTTATGTTCTTAAGACATTTTGAAATGTTCTCAGAGCTAGTCCGAGAAACATCATCCGGGTGTCTGAGGCAGCAGCCTCCTCTAGTTGGAGGCAATCATTTGTAAGGTGCCATAGAGTAAACTAATAAAGACAACTACATCAGTGCTGTGACAGTACTGTACTGTATATCCAATTACAATACAGTTGAAACTGTAGAACGAAGTGTCCTGATTCATTCTTGGATGGCAATGTGTACACATTTGCTTAATATCTTTATTCGTAAATAAACAGTACAGCAGAACTAGTGCAATCATACATTATTGTAAACATTAAATATTTAAAATTTAAGGCAGACTAGAAACTAACTAAAGGTTTAATTCTGAATTAAAAACAGAAAACAGGCTTGAACAGAGGTATTAAATAATACCAAATAAAAAAAATCTAAAGGGAAAGAAACACCAGACCAAACAAGACACAGGTGTGCAGGCAATTAGAAGAGCAAAGGATGGGAGGGGCAAGAGCAGAGAGACATGAGGAGAGAGACACAAGTCACAAATTAAGACACTCATGACACTTGGTAAGATCTTGTTCTAAAAGCTTGCATAAAGTTGTAATTATATTTATATACTGTTAGAGTGGTATGAACTATTTAATTAGCCCAAGTTGTGGTAATTTGCATATCAATAAATGTGAGTAAAATGAGCAAATGCTGCCTCAGCTGGTTAATTATTCCCATTGAAAATGATACGGGTTTGAATGGGGTTCATGTTTATATTTAAAATACTGCATGTAATCATTCTCAGAATGACATCTATCTTAAAAAAACTAAACAAAATCTGGACTTATTTTGCAGGCTGTTTTGTATTTTTTTCCACTCAGGCTTGTTTAAGGCAAACATATAGTAAATGTAATATTTAAACATTTGGGATTTACCTGCCCTCCAAGTATCACTTTTTTGGGAAGTAACTCCTTCCTCTTCGAGAAGCAACCAGTTATGAAAGACAGTTATTCCCATCATTGCCACCAAGGGCTTGTAAATAGTAACTGTATTCCGAATTTTCTCTAAATAGGCATTAGGGTGTAATTCTGCCCGCCCATGGAAGAGCAGGCACTAAAGCCTGTGTCAATTGGCAGACTCCCTGCGGGACGAGAGAGAGAACAAGATGCTCATACCCACCACCCCACCCTCTGCATTGGGCCTGTAATCACAGATTAGGGGGTGGATCAAAGGCTGGATTAAATTTGGGCCACTGGGTAAAAGTGGAGATAAAGGCATGGAGGAAAAACCTTCCTTTTGTCAGAGTGTGCTTGAGTGAGTGAAAATTTGTTTGCGAGTTTTCCATTTAGCCATCCAGAAGTCCAACCAAAGTTGCTCAGTCTTCTCAGCACTTGTTTTTTCAAACCTCTAGGGTGGGATTATAGTGGAAAAGAGGAGCATAACCTCCGATTTCCTCCCCCTGAGCTTCACATAACAGCTCGACTGCACCATGCCAGCTAAAGGTAGGAGGCAAAGTGTGCTTAATACCAATAGCCAACCAATTTCTCCAGAGCAGTGACTTTTAGCTGCATGTAATCCTAGCCCCTCACCCCCTTGCCACCTAAAGGGCTCATCACAAACAATTAAATCAACCATGAATTTTATATCGCTCACTAGAGCCTTTCAACCTTCTTCTTTTTCTTCCTGCTTTTCTCTTTTAATTCAAACTTGTTAATCAGCCTTTAGAAGCCAATTAAGGAGATTGTAACGCTTTCAATTGGATCATTTGCTTTTGTTGGGCTCAGGGTGATGCTTCCGATACAGTCTGAAAGCACTAATTGCCCTAACATTACAGCAACAAACAAGACACTAAACCTGAATGTTGTTGTTTTTTTTTATTATTATTAAATAGAGCTACAATCATTCTTTTCATTTTAACACCATACAGTCTCAATAAGTCCACTATGTCAGTTGTCCCCAACCTTTGTCACGCCGCAAACTGGTTTAATGTAGACTTTTCTTTTCATGGGCCGATCCACTGGAATCATTAGAGAGCCAATCGCTGTATACTATGCATAGTGGGCTTGGTGTGTGGTCTGTTTCTTGTCCAAAACTTTTGAAAGATCTGTTTCTTACTCATTTAGCAAACTTGTGAGTTACATTTTCTAGAGAACATGGTCATTTTTCAAAATAAAAATATTTTTTATTAAAATAAAAGATCATTCAAACTGAGAAAAGAATATATTGATTTTTGTTTTTTTTTGTGCCCGGTAAAAATTAATACACAGACCTGGGGTTGGAGATCGTTGCTCTATACTACAGGATAGAATAGACTTAGATTTTTCTTTGTGAACCATTTATTTGTTGGATAAGAAATTCCAGTTGAATATATCATATAGAAGACAAAAACACAAAATTACCACAAATGATGAGAACTTGAAAATGGTTTGGTAACCTCAGAGAACCTTAACATCTATTCCAAGGGGATTACAATCATGTCTAAGAGATTTAAGCTCTCAGTTTTAACTGTGAGGAACATTGTGAGCAATTGGAATTCCAGAGGCACAATTCTAATTAAGGTCCAAAGTGGCAAACCCAGAAAAATCTCACATAAGGCTGGATCAGACCTGAATATTATTGAAAATTTGTGGTGTGATTTAAAGCGGGCTGTCTATGCTCAGAAACAATCAAACCTAGCTGAACTGGATGTTTTGTAAAGAAGAATTGTCCAGATCACCAGATTTTGTCAGAATTGAGTTCCTACCCACAGAATGATTTTAGAGGGTGTTATTTCTGATTATAAAGGAAAATTGTGAACATTTACATGGGTAAAATTTTTGCATATAAATGTATACTGATTCGTAAAATACATAAAATATTTGCAAAAATTAAAAAAAAAAAGAAAAAAAACTTAATTTCACATTGTTCCAATGACAGTTGGGCGCCAGCTTTGTGCAGTGGTGGGTGGATAAGTTCAAAAATTAAATTCCTAATATCTGCAACATCTCGCCTTCAGCAACTGTTCTCAAAGGGCATGGGGCTGCTAGGAGATTGTATATTGCAAAGTGTCTGTCGTCCTCTGTCTGTCTATCTGTCTGTCTTTCTTTCACTCTCAAAACCCCTCTTGTCACCCAGGGCTCCAACTGAACAGTGGGAGTGCACAGCACAGCAAAAGGGCAACCATTTATCACAGTCACCCCAAATGAAAGGTCTAAACATCTCTCTTTTGGCTTTCCCCTTCCCTCTTTTTCAACTCTCTCTTTTCCCTCTCCCTCTTTCAACATCCCGTCTTTTCCCTTTTGTCTGGTCATAACAGTCTGGCTGGCGAAAAGAAGGGAGAGAAAAAAGAGGGACGTTGGTTGGCTCAGCCTGGCTGTAGTTGAGCCAGCTCTCTCACGCTGTGGATCAAGCGACCCTTTGTGTGTGTGGGGGTGATTTGTCAGGCAATGGTGGCAGAAGTCAAGACCTACAGGGTGAAAGGCCCTGACCCCAGGAGTGCTGGCCCCCAGCTTCTGCTATAATGGAAAGAGGCCAGGAGAATGGCCGCCTGTCCAGTGCCCAAACAGCACAAAGCAACTCATCTGCATAATTCAGGTAGGACACTTTTATTGGAACTGACAGGGGTGTGACAACCTCAATGCCGTACCAAATGAGTGTGTGGGAAGGTGCTGGCTAAAAGCAGCTTTTCCAACAGCGGGCTTGGAGAAAACCAATAACAACTAATCTCTTTCAACATAATAAACAAAACTGTAAACAATGCTATTGTTTACACATCCAGAAGGCAGTTGAGTTACTAGCCTTCTTTAGCTTAACGGCAGAATTAAGTGTGAGGTCAGAGGCCATTGAAGTGAAAAAGAAGGAGAGAGAGTTACCAAAACAGAGAATGATGACAGCAGACTTGAGGGACTGCTTGTTATTTCTCACCCTCTTTTGTTTATTAAGCATCCCCACCTTTACAAAAGATTAAAAAAACAACAAGTTTGTTTACTTCTTGTTTCACAAGTCTATGTTACGAATGGGACCATTCTATTTTGAATGGTTATCAAAACCTTTACAAACCTTTATTTGAGTAAAAAAAAACTGATTTAATTTAGTGTGTGAATAACGTATTCTTTATCATAACAACTTAACTAAAAGCGCAGTCTGTTTACATCCAGATTGTTACTGTATTCGACTAGAAAATAACACTTTAGCAGAGCCGACATAGTCAGCTTGAGGTCATTTCCCATCATTCCTGCTTGTGACATCACCTTGTCTAATCAGCATTTTCAAAAACAATAAGGATCTCACAGATCAGGTTCGTTTGTGGCACTTAGCATTAGATAAATTCTGGACCTGACTAAAAGAATTATAAACACTACAAGAGTAAAGCAGTTGTCAATGGAAGCAGATGGAACATTTTAAAAAGGGAGAGGGAAGATTGCCTGATGTCTGGAAGCATTTATTGTATGATTCATGGGGTTTTCTTGTTGTCAAATGAAAATTGTAAGGCAGGAATAAGTTAAAGATGGAAAACTTATATTATTCACTTTAATGGCAATTAGCTTATTTTGAATAATTCAAAATATCCATTGACTTTTAATTTATTTGTCTAAAATTGGCAGATACATTAGGCAGATTTCATCAGGAAAAAATAAGAACACTTTAAACGCTAACACGGTGTACACATTTACAGCACTGAAAACTTGTAGCAACTGTAATTTCGAAAGAGCTAAAAAAGGGCCAGGGATATTTTGACTTCACTCCTTTCCATTGATTATACCATTATCATCATTCGCCAACATTATAATGAAACTGAAATTATGAAACTGGCATATGTTTTGTCAGTTAATACTGACAATACTGAGAAACACTGATATCACAGAACATAAAGCTTCAGCTTCACTGCCTAATTTAATGCTGTTTATGGTAACTATGGAAGCCATGTCTACTCAAAATCAAAATAGTGACTAAAGAAAGACAAAGATGAACAAAGATACACACGATGGGCATAAATTTAATTTAACAGTGGGGTGGACAATAAATGTAAAATTTCTCATCAGCAAATTTTGAAGGACACAAATAATACAATGAAAAACTTTTCTTTTTTTTTTTTTAGTATTGTAGCAGGAGACGGGGTGAGGGTTATTTTCAAAGTTTTTCTCAGGATCAGTGAAAAAGCTATTTTTCTATGTATTGCATTGTTATGTTTTCACAGTCATTCTTTAAGCCAAATTGCCTTACTACGTGAACTTTCTGTACTGTACTTCTCATTTAGGCTCATTGAAAAAAAATGATCTTATGTCCTTTTTTCTTTTCTCTGTCATTGTATCTAGTCGAGTACACTGTAAGGAAAAGCAAGTTTATTTGGACTGTAGCCACACAAAGTGCTTTACACAAAGAATTTTACACAAAGAATTAGCGCTTTACATGTGGCGATTCATGTTAACATTATGCCAACCATCCTCAATAAAACAATGCAAGGGAAACAGCTTTAGCGAGTTAGTTGCAGTGCATTATAGAACAAGTGATTGTAAAGAAGCTAACTTTAACTAGATTAGTAATATTTTAAAGGTTAAAATAGCAGATTTGTGTAGCACATAGGTAATAAGCATTTTGTGCAATTAATTTATGAATGAATCTGTTTGTGTACTTTGTCCACCACTAGTTATACTGTATCTGGAAAGTGTGGCATGAAAACCTATGAAATAATCATGGAAAGTAACTCCAAAATGATGATAGTTGATGATGTCTACTATGTACAAACAGGATGTCCAGTAATAACTTCTCAATTCCCATTACCAACAAATGAATGATATTGTTCCTGAATTCATTATTGAAGCTTTAAAAGGCTACCTAAAGTTGCTTTGTGTTTGAGTGGAGGGGGATGCTTTTTCAGATCTTATATTGTCATCATATCCTCAATTATTGTCACCTCTGTTTGAGACATCTTGGCTCTGTGTTTGGGACATTCACCGCTCAAAACAGATTACTGAGAGAGAGAGAGAGAGAGAGAGAGAGAGAGATTAATTGTATACAGAGGGTATCAGACACTTGACTGTGCGTCTAAGCTCTTATTTGGTGTATGGAGCGGAAGCGTCCAAGCAGAGAAAGAAGCAGGCGGCACTTTCATCCTTTGCATTTGATGGCAAGGGTCCCTGTGTGTATGCATGTGTATGAGTGGGAAGATGAATGGCCTGGAAGATAAATGCATGTGGGTTACTTTGCAGTGGCCTCCCGCTCCATGTTGCCCACTACCATGACATCAGAACAGAAGGGGCAAACATCCCCTCTTTGTGGTGGGTCTAATTTAATTTGTACCTTCCAACGAGGGGTTGTATATGTTTGAACCGTCTGAGTGAGCAGTGTGTACCCGTCTTCTGTTCTCACGGGAAACTGGTGCGCGGCAGGATATTGTGCTGATTTGCAGTGCTAGTTCAGTTCAAAAACGCTAATTTGATTATTTCCTTTTGGCTTTTCTATTTTCTCTCTCTCACCATCCAGGATTCTCCCTCTCTTGCTCCATCTGTTTCTCTCTTCGTAACTGTGTGCCTTTTTCTTGGCGTACAAGCACAAACACTAACATACGCACACCAACTCTTGACATTCCCCTGGGATGACCCCAGTGACCTTTTTCATGTCTGTTCAGAATCTGACGTCAAAGGTCTCGTTGCTAGGAATGGGGGCTTGTTTACTTACAAATATGACCTCTATCGCTTCCCCTGGTCTCTGTGGCTATTGAATATATAATGTCTTCCAGTTTTAGCTGCTGCATACATAAATGAACTCAATGAGTCAATGAAAGGTTATGAGGACACAAGGCTCTCTATCGATATCCATAAGTCCAGGGGGTTTGAAATGTTGCGTGTTCCAGTGCTCCTGGGTGTCAGGGTCACACCTAGCTTTTCACACCACAGAATGCTGCCGAGTGACCCCGCTGCATCCATGGCTGACCCCTGGGCTTTGCCTGACCTCTCTGGGCTCAGCTGATTCTGATTACTCCTCTGGGATCCTGGACCGTAGCATCAAACTCAAAGTTTTTTTGCCTTAAATTTTGATAAATAGAAACAACAAAGAACAACTGTAAAAAGATGCTTTGTAACTCTGTTTATTGAGACAAAAGGCTCACAAAACACAACACAATCATTAATTTATATAAACTGTTAATTATGTTTACCTCAACTATTAGGTTTGAGCAAATGACAATCTTTAATTAGATAATCTTCTAAACATCTTTAGCTTTGTATTTTTATAGAAGAAAATTTGGAAAGATCCAACATCCTGCTGTAAATGTCAGACTTAACTCTAGACAGAGTATCAGTAAAAAGATAGATGGGTTAAAATCAGATGCTATCTCACCCTTCTTAATGTTGTTATAAAAAACTTGATCAAACCATTCTTAAGAAAAAGTAAAGGTTCCACCAATTAGCAACTTAAGTGCATGTGATAGGTTCAATTTATTATGCCACGTTTTATCAAATGAAGCACAAAATAGGCATGTCAATAAAAGAGGGTTTGTGGAAGGGTTTTCGAACACACAATAGGTGGACGACATTAACATATTAACGGTTATATATTTTTCCTTTATCATGAAGTTAATCCTTCGGTGTACTGAATAGCCTCCAGACCAGACCAATCAAATTGTATTTTGGAACTCAGCTGAGCAGCTTAAACCTGATAAAAATGGATGATTGGGCCTTTTGTGGAATACCAGGTATAGTAGGTACCTACTGTGTCATTTGAATGGGATATATAATGTCTGATAATTAGCTTGGAATTTTGGAATAGCAGACTAACATAGACTAAAGCAGTTGGTTAGAATTTGTAAAAGCCTCTCCATGCACCGGTGCATGTGCTAATCACACGGGGTGTTTTGACTTAAGTAGGAACGATGCGACCCATCTATTGTTTTATTTTGATTTAAAATATAATGTGTAAGTTTCAAAAATGTTATTAGCTTTGAATTTTTTATATTTTTGGTATTTTTGGTACAAAACCTGTGATGTGTTTTGCAGAGTTCTGGCACAAAAAAAGCACTATGGGACAAAAGACGTTTATAACAGCATATATCTTTTAGGAGAGGTTCACCTGGTTTTTGACACAATTTTAACATTGTTTTAACATTATCTTTGTTTTTTGAGGGGGATTTTTGCATTTTTATTTTCTCTCAAAACTTTCGTTCTCTATTATGCACTTTAAAAAGACACAATTCAATAGAGGTAATTGTATTTTTTGCTAAAATGTCAGGTTTGGTGTGGCATTATTGTGTATCGAAAATATTTTTTGGTTAAAAAAAAAAGGTGGGATTGTATTAAAAACTGTTATGACAGTAATTTATTACAGAAAATTGTAAATTAGTAAGAAAACATGCTCAAAAAAGGCTCTAGACTTCTAAGGGCTTAATAAACATGACTGGTGTTAATGATGCAAACTTTTATACACCCGTCCCAGTGTTAAATTTAA
Organism: Danionella cerebrum; assembly: GCA_007224835.1. Lineage (NCBI taxonomy): Eukaryota > Metazoa > Chordata > Actinopteri > Cypriniformes > Danionidae > Danionella > Danionella cerebrum. Next base: position 14,926 of record SRMA01023990.1, read on the forward strand.
CACTAGGTGAGTTGAGTTAGCACCAAGGAATGAGTGTATGTTAACTCACACAGTTTTACAGAAATGCTGAGGAAGTATTCAGTCAACTCACAAAGTGTTTACATAGGTTCACACAAGCAGTGCTGATTTAACACTGTGAGTTTGCTGTGCACTTGAAGCTCGAGACTTGAAGCATCTGATTTAAGATCTCTGTCTCTCCCTCTCTTTCGCTACACTGACCCAGGTCAGACCAGTCTGGTACTCTGACCTGCAGCTGTGTTTACAGTCAACATAGCACCATGTTAGGACAGCTGGGAGAACAAGATTCAGCCATCACACATCCCAATACACACACACACCCCAATACACACACTCACACACACATAGATGATGTGGCTACTATGTACAAATGTGTCTACTATGTACAGTAATAACTTCTCAATTCCCATTACAAACAATTGAATAATATTGTTCCTGAATTTATTATTGAAGCTTTAAGAGCCTACCGAAACTTGCTTTTGTGTTTGAGTGGAGGGGGATGCTTTTTCAGATCTTATATTGTCATCATATCATCAATTATTGTCACCTCTGTTTGAGACATTTTGGCTCTGTGTTTGGGACATTCACCGCTCAAAAACAACATCTGTTTGTGGCATTGTCAGCGACACCACAGAGAATAACTGCCTGAGAGACCTCACGTTCCCCTTGATGCATCAAGTTTCACACACAAACACAAATAGTCTCTCTCAGTTCATCTTGTTCTCTCAGCCACCCCGAGGGTATCTTTTATGGGAGTCAGCAAACCCCGGCATATTTGTGGGTCGACTCCTGGTGTGAAGGCTTTATTTAGGTGGATGGAAACATTTCTTATCTTCCAAGAGTGATTTTTTTTTCAGATACCGTCAATCAAATTCCATCAACTTGATTTCCGCTCTCTTACTATGTTTATTGCAATCGTTTGCAAGATCTTTTTTATTTAGCTTTTGTATCACTTGTAAAAACATTGTTGCAGTCAACACTCAAAGTGCTTTTTTGATGAGCATTAGATGATGTCAAGCGGTGTGACTGCAGTGGTGATTGAGGTATTGACGGCTCCTCATTGTTATTGACATGGCTGGCACAAGTCAAGGGCGTTGACATAAGTGGCTATTGACATCCCACTTTGGTCATTGATGTCTCGGTCTGACTCTCTAAGTGTTTTACTATCATGTTCATTTTAGTGCTAATGTGAAGTTTCTTTCAATATCTTGACTTACGGATGACCATGTTAATGTTTAGCTAGTGAAAGTGGAAGGTCAAACAACACTGCTCCACTTTGGTGGATATTCACACAATTTCAGTTTGAAAAAAATTAATTGAAAAGCAGAAGTGCTGTTTATAGGGTGTAAAATTGAATTACTGCCAAGCATTTTTGAGATATCTAAACATCCAAATGGGTGGCAAACACATGCGGTTAGGTTAATTGAATAATCTAAATTCCCCTTAGGTGTGAATGTGTGAGTTAATATTGCCCTGCGATGAACTGGTGACCTGTCCAGGGTGCACCCCCGCCTCTCGCCCAATGTGTGCCGGAGAAAAGCACCGGCAGACCCCCGTGACCCCATAAACGGAATAAGTGGGTTGGAAAATTAATGAATTAATAAACATCCAAATGTTTCGTATACACTGGCTTTAGGATAAAATTTGTAGAGGTGTAATGATATACTATTATGTCTGTGAAACAATATATAAAAATATATTTTAACCTTGTGAAACTAGTTATATAATGAACCATCATTAAACATTTTTGAGACAGTGAAGCTAAAAAGGGTTTAGTTTAATTTGTGTTAGAACATGTAATATCAGCCAGCCTCTAGAGGGCAGCGCCAAAGTTTGCATTACGTCATTTCTTTTACACTAAATGGTTAAGAGAACTATTTTGTAATCTTGTTTCTTTTTCCAGGATAATTGTTCACTAGTACATATTAAATAAAACAAAAAAGAGAAGGTAAAGTAGTTTAAGAAGTGACTAGGAGCACCAACACTCCAAGAAGAAGATAAAGCTGCTGGACAATATATTTCAGTAATTCCATGACACCTATTGTGACAAAGGTGTAGCATTGTGTCACAATATTGAAATGTTTTGCTTAAATGCATTGTAAGATTGAAATGTACTTATAACGGTGATTGGGATAGGAACTGAATAATGATTAATGAAGTGCTATTGGATTATCAGTAAGTGGCATTAAAGATTGGACATATTTCAGGATTATTAGGATGTGACCCTAAGCTACCAATTATTCCATTAAATCATGCATAATCCCCTACTTCCTCCCCAACACCTCACTTGACAACACTGACGTAACCTTGCCGGACAGCTAGCTTTGTACATTCGTACTTGCCACTAATGCTTACGATACAAGGCAGGCCCTGACAACAAACTATAGTTTCAATTGGGAGAAAATTCAATCAAAGCGTAACGCAAATGATGATATGGTTATTATTATTATCAGAATTCTGACCAACAAATAAAACAAGATTTGAAGCTGATAGAAGTTTTGAAATGCCTGTTGTGTGCTTGGTGGAATTCAGGAAAGGCTAAGCATATCAAAACATTTTTATGTTCAACAATTCATTTCACAACAATTGGTATCCATTCTATAGATGAGTGATAATGTAGGGTTTGTATTGCCAATACCATTTTTTTTACTTTCAATTATAGAGTTTTGATATCATTTCAATAATGCGTTTATCAGAAAACATGTAGTACCAGGTGTAATCACAGATATTTTTAATAAAACACATTATTACAAAAAATACATTGAATATTTTTGTATGTGTATCATGTTTATTAAACACCTTTGTTGAATAATAATTAAAAAAATAATAAAAAAGTTTGAATTAAACTTTAAATTGCAGCTATTTAACTAATAGTTAGCAGATTTATTTTCTTACAAATTATCAGAAGGTAACTAATTGTTAGGTCCTTATCTTATTTTTTTGTCTTTTTGTTATGTATGTGTGCAATTTCTCATCTGAATCAGCTGCCACACATTGCGTTCTAATAAGGCTTTTCTTATATCCCCTTTATTCTCTAATCCACCAATTCTACCAAACAACCTCTCAGAGATACTGCTGCATGCTTACCTGATCGATCCTTTCCTGTATTGTCCTTTCTGAAGTGTGTGGTACTGTATGTTATTCTCACAGCTGTGAGTTTTTCTCTCTATCCCTTTCTCGAGATGGTGGTTGTTAGGAACTGGGAAGCTCTCCACGGCCCTGCCGGCACCTACCTCTGAGTGTGTGCTGCTTGAAGATTGTTGCTTTACAAAATCTGTTGTTACAGCTGCTTCACAAAAACCACCATGATTCATGGCAGTATTTTTTATGTATTTAAAAACATTTTCTAATCTGGAATTTGTATTATTTAATTAGATATTTTTCATGTATTTGTTTCCATTTATGTGAGTCACATGCATATGGGACATTTGCTCTGTCGACTAGACAGATCAAAAGGACTGCCATAATTAAAAGCATGTCTTAAAAAAAAGTGAGTGGGTTATTATTAATCCTATACAGACATCCATGTTACTCGAATAGCTCTGCAAACCACTATTTCATTCTTTTAACCTATGAAAACGTGGGTCTGCAAGTACTATACCCAGCACATACTGTGTAACAACCTGGGGTTACATGTCTCCAGTTAACTAAACAACACATGTATTAAATTTTAGGTTGAAAACTATAGTGTACAAAGAGCACATGTAAATTTGGAGTGAACATACAAGTTTAACCCTAAGTCTATTCAGAAAAAAAAAAACATAGCTAGATTCGAACTGGCAAACCTTTAGCTGAGAGGCAGCTGTACTAGCAACTGCACCATCATGTCATCAGAAATTAAAACCAATCCTTTCTTATTTCCTGTTAGTACTTGGAAAATATCTTTTACTGGGGAAGGACAATAATGGGTCATGAAGACAGAGCAGCTGCTCTGGTGACATTGAGAAAGCACCTTTAGCGTACGTGAGGTTTTGTAGGGGAGTCAGGAAAACTAATGAGGGATCATGAAACTGCACTGGAAGACTCCCATCACTCTCCCCTCGCTCATGATGTGTCAATACTCTGCCAAGCCATAGAGAGAGAGAGAGAGAACAAAAATACGAGGTGGAGATTTGATACCCCCAGTCGGCATTATTGAGTTTTTAAAGCCAAAACTGATGGAAGCTTTCTGTGAAGCACTAGGGGGAAAATCTGTTTTCATTCCTTTCAGCATCATTTTAGTAGGAACTTGACGTGTTTAACTTGATCTATTCAAGGTAAAAGTGCAGAGCTGACTATGAGTTCACACCATCTGCTCTTGACCTTTTTCTCAGAGATATGAAGACTTGTTCTATTTTTACACAGACAAATCCTGCTCAGGGTGACAGCTCCAGCATGGGTTCACCTCTCCCTAAGAACAGTGTCCACAATCACTAGAAACAGAGCGAGAGAAGAAATGAAAGATGGAAACAGAGGAGCCCAAGAGAGCATTCTTGGAATGATGGAATATCAATATGGCAGAAAGAGACTTTCACTGACTAATATGGACACAAGACTCTTTTTGTAGAAACCATTGCATTATACAAAGAGATGTTGTCCAGTGAGTATTCTTGTTCCTTGCATAGGCCACAATGCAGTGGCCTGGAGTGGTCTATTCTCTCTATCCCTTTCTGGAGACAGTGGTTGTCAGGAACTGGGATGCTCTCCACAACCAACTTGGCTGCTAGCTACCCGGTGCTAGTCTCGATGATCTGGAATTTTTTTTGACCCATTTTGCCTTTATTTGAAACCAATAGAACAGTATGGAGACAGGAAGAGATGTGGGTAGAGAGAGGGGGAAGGTTGGGAAATGACGACCATGTTAATCTAAGTTGGTTGAAAGTTTCATTAAAAATGGTTCTTTTGAAAAAAAAAAATAAATAATAATAATAAAAAATCACCCTGAATACAGTGCATACATCTTTAAGTGTACTCTCAGTTTTTTTTCACAATGTTGAGAGCATGGGCAGTGCAAAATCTGTTGCTATACTGAAGTATTTATATAGAGCTCTGGATCTAAGAGGTCAAATCAAGCTCCTATTTATACTTTTCTGTGGAATATTTTAGTGGCACAGTGAAATTCCTTTCTTGTGCGTAAATCAATGCTAAAATATTAATTCATTCATTCATTTGTTCATTCATTTTCCAACCCGCGTATTCCTTTTTTCGGTGCCTGCTGGTGCCTGTCTCCAGTGCGCATTGGGCGAGAGGTGGGGGTACACCCTGGACATATCCCTAGTCCATCGCAGGGCTACATTAACTCCCACATTCACACCTAAGGGGAATTTAGATTATTCAATAAACTTAACTGCATGTTTTGTGGATTGGGGGAGATACCGGAGTACCCAGAGGAAACCCTCGCAAGCACAGGAAGAACATGCAAACTCCTTGCAGGAAGGTCACCAGCGACCCTCGAACTGGAAACCTTCTAATTGGAAGGTCACAGTGCTACCCAATGAGCTACCATGCCTCCCTGCTCATGAATACCACATGGGTACCATGTGTAAAATAGACACCATTACAAGATGTAAATGCGTCAAATTCAGGCCGCTGTTTCATGTTAACCCCAAAAGAAACAACAATAAACATTTCTAGCCTTCTTATTTATGTTTTTTTTTTTTTTGCTTCTCAATTCTGCGCTGAAAAAGGAGCTAAAAGTCGCATATACCTCCCATCTTTGCAGAGAGAGACATCCTGCCTGAGAGCCAGGCAGATTATTTAAAGACTGATTGAGACGCTAACGTCAGCTGGATTGCCAGTGCGGAGGCAATCAGGAGGCAGATAAGGACCTGTTACCTGAAGTGGGATTCTCAACCTGCATCGTCTAAGAATCCATCCTGTGCAGACAGATAACGGCTGGCTTTTAATGACCACTGAAAAGCTGGCAAGAGATGGACGCGAAACATATAGAGCCTGTTATCCACATCACTGTTAGTAGCTCAGGGAAGTGTGAGGTTAGTCAAACCATTTCAATCTAGTATTTTGATGAAGTAAGGAAATACATCCTTATGCCCACAATCCATATACACTTATTCAGACAACACCATATACTTGAACTCAAAGTGACTAGGCGACTTCTGATAACAACCTGTGCTACAAGAACTACACATACTTGTTGATCTTCAGTGATCAATGTAAAAGGGAACAATATTGTTAAAACAAACAAACTAATTGGAATTATATGACTGAAGTTTGTGGATTTCATGTAGCAAAAACGAAAACATGAGCAAGTTTCATTATCAGTACAGTATGGTAAAATAGGCCTACCGATTGTCTGCATTCTAATGTTGCTTTTCCACTGGATTTTTAGTAATGGCAAGGCTCAGCTTGGTACGGCTTGGCACTAGACAATCTCAATCTCAAAAGGGTACAGAACGTTGAGTTGTTCCATTTACAAACAAAAAAGTCTGTAAATAAAAGCTTACGGTTCTTGAGATCTAAAAACACAAAGATAAATTAGTCTTTACCAGTGGAACTCTTTGGATTATTAAAATCACACAATGTCAATAATGTATCAATCGATCAATCAGAAAATGCATATAACTCAAATTTGACACAAATTACAGATCATAAACCATAAAAATGTCCTGTAGCTCAGTTAGTAAACCATGGCACTAAAAGTCCAACCACTGCCATATTTGACAATAGGAGCTTCTTTCCAAAGAAATCGGCAAAAGTTGATCAGCACCACTCTCCCACTCTTAGAACTCTTAGTGCTTGCACACCTCTGAACACGTTTTAGCACACTAAATTCTTAAATATTCCTATAATGCCATCAGTGCACTTGCATTTTACTTCACTTACTGTTCAAACACACTCGATTCAATTTCTTTAATGTGCCTTTTGTTCCATTTGCTCAAATGTAAATATATCCCAGCGCATGTTTAAGTCTGTTTAATCAAGTTTTTGATCAAGTTGCATTGTCGTGCAAAACTTCTGATAAAAAAATCAGACTTGTGTTATTTCTGAAGATTGTGGGGTCATACTCCAGGGAAAGCAAGAATTAACCAAAGGTGTTCCTTTCCTGAATTCTAAATGTGAAGAAAAGTGTCTCCCAAAAGTAAAAACAAATAAAAACATAAATGTGAAGGTGATCATCAGAAAGAGATAATATTTTATCAAATAAACAGGTTTAAATGTTTTTAGTTTACAAAGAAAACGCAGCAAAAAAAGCAGATCTAGCACACCGCAATAAATATTGATAATAAGAATTGCTTTTTCATAGAACATTCTGTCAGGATGGAAAAAGTAATTTCTAATTAGATATTCAAAGCCTCTTTTGGGTTTAAGACTTATTTCTAACATTTGTGACTTCAAATATTGAGAACTAAATTGTTTGGTAAATTAAATACTAATCAGAGTTAACTCTCCCAGCAGCCTTGATACCCATGCTCCATTGGGTCTTTTGTATTACACAATAGAACATTGTTTTACACTTATTTTAGAATCAATGCTGATCCTTCAACAAAAACATCCACTCTCCCACATAACCCTTTAAACCTCTTCATAGTATAGGTAGTCCCCTTCACATGCCATCTCCATTCCTCTCCTGGCAGATCTCAATTAGCCAGGGATTCTCCTCTAGGGCAAAAATGTGTTTCTGTCAGATACGTGGGATTCATTTGACTCTAATGTAATTACTGCAGAGGGGCAAAGCTCTCCATGCCCTCGTCTGGAGAAGATTATGGCTCTCTCTCGCCCACAAGATGCTCTCACCTTTGGCACCTTCCTCTATAACAAGCCAAAGTGCCCTCATCCAGTACCATCACAATCCATTTGTTTGTTTTGCCTCTGCTCTCTTTCTACTGAACCAGTCAGGCTAGAGGGTTTGTGGGTGGGGGATTGATTGTCGTAATGTTTGGGGCCAGCGACATCATTGAAGAGAGCCAATAGAGCGAAACCGAGTATGCCACCACCCCCTCAGTGAACCCCCCACAAATCCCCCACTTATGGTACCCAAAGTGATACACTTGTACAGACATGGCCCCTGGTATGGAGTGTCACATGGCTTGCCAAGGCAGGATGAAGGGTAGAGAGGGGGCATCTGCTTCTTTGGCAAGAAGGAACCAGATTATACATCTGGTACTTACTTGCCAAGAAGGAATCTATCACATTGCTAGCACTTCTTCTGCCTCACTCTATCCTTTATTGCTCATCCTTTTCTTTCATTCTCTATCATCTTTCTTTAGCCTTCTCACCCCCTATTCTTCTTTTCCTTTTTTTTCTTTCAATTTTTTGTGATATGTGGTTCTGACATCAAAGTGACAGAGAATATTAATCCTGGCTGAACTATCTGCTCAGAGCGCAGGGATCAAGCCAGGGCTAAGATCATGCTTTGTTCCCCCCAGGAAGAAAAAGGGAAAACGATAGAAAGAGAAATGCAGAAAAAGACAGAGACTGTAAGAGAAAGCGTTAACTGAAGATGATTCCTTGTCAAAGGAGAAAAATGGCTGAAAATAATGATTTTCCTCATGGTCAGAAATAAAAGAACATGATCATGGGATAATTTCCACAAGAGGTCACTTGCCCAAGGGGGCAAGGGCCTCACTGTGTCCTCCACTGTTCTCAGATAATGGCTGGCAGAGAAGTAGCCGTGCAATCACATGATGACTAAAATACAAAAATAGAATTCCATAAATTTGCTGAATTTTAATTGCAACAAATTTAGAATACTAAATATGAATGGTCTTCGAATGTCCCAGTAACACAGATGGGGATCTTTGCAACTTTCATGAATCATTCTGAAGGTCCTCATAGCATTTAAGGAAATATGTTACTTCATTGTATGACCGGCAGAGGACCATATTTTTTTTTTTGTGGCAATGAAAAAAAAACAAAAACAATATGACAATTCCTGCATAGATGTTATAAAAGAAGTGTGTATAACCAGGAGAGGACATTATAGAGGAATGAATTTAATGAATGGACATCCACCATCTTTTCTCAGGCCAGTGTTTGTGTTTCTTCACTCCTTCTCTGTTGCACTCCTGTCACTTATTCTATCATCCGCCGCACATGTGTATAATCTCCATGTTTCATCTTCATCCATTCAGTGTCCTGTTCTCATCTGTTCTTCCCCTTTATATGCCTCCACTTCTTCTTTCTTTGCTGACAGTCCTACGGTTCACACCCCCTAACTCTCCATGATTGCTTCCTGCATCTTGGATCTTCCTGTGCTCCTTCCGGTGTCTTTTCTGGGTTCTCCTCCATCTATTCCTGGAAATAGCTCTTGTGGGCTACTTACATGGTACTCACCATGACTCTCATAACCACTTCTTAAGAAATTATGTTTTTTCTGTTTTCTTGTTATTTTTCCTGCTCATGATTTATGGTGTTCTTGCTGATACAAAATTAAGTTCTTTTCCCGATAAGGCATGTCCTAACTCGTGTCTCTTCTCGCTCCTTTTATACACTTTTTAGGGACCATTTTATGTTTGTTTTTTTTTGTTTGTTTTATATGTTTGTTTTTTTCACTCTTAAGCTGTCAAGAACATGTCAAATTTTGCATGTAAAAATTTAATTTGGCTAGTTAGTTTTGAGCAATAACATAAAAAAAATGATTGAACAAGTTTTAGGCAGTTTCAGTCAGAGTATTCTTCCAAATTCATGCCTCAGACCAAAACTGGGAGCAGAAAAATCAAGAATGTGATAATGAGAGGTGACCCTAACAAATCTCTCGAAAAGGTTTAGAGGTGTCAGGAGGTCTTGGGGCCCAGGTCTTTCGGTTTCTTTGAATTGTCCTTCTGTGTAAGTATTGCCTCCAGGAACTATGGATGTAATTATCAAAACAAACAGAGCAAAGTGACTTGGTGTAAATCTAAACAAAATTAGCCAACTATTTAAAGATTGACAAGCAAAACAAGCCTGGCATTAACATAGTCTGGTGCAGCAAACAGTGTTAGGGATTAAGTATTCCAGACACAAGAAATCAAATCCTTTGACAAAATATTATAGCGAGTCAACATGAAAATACAGACAGAGAGGTGAAACGTGACATTTAAGCACTGAGAGTGTTTGTGCTTGCTGATGAGTTAAGTCGATGCAGGAACTGTGCACAGAAGTGGTGATATAGAAGGGCTCTATGCACTTGATTACACCTTGTTATTCACCGATACTCGGATCACTACTGCCATTGTGAAACCGTCAATGAACATTTGTAGAATAAACACAAGCTAGTGAAATATATGTGGACACAAAGTAAGATCGTAACCTTCCGAACAACAATATTACATCTTTTAATGCAAATAGATAAATATTTGTCTCAATCCTGTTGTGCTCTGGAAAAACACAGTTTCTTTCAAATATCATATTTCTTGGATTGCTCCAACTGAAAAAACATGGACTAATGGATCAAGGACATTATTAAAAATGAAATATTCAATTTATTTTATTTTTTTTTGTGTTATACACCTACGCTCTCACAAACCTCTAGCGTAAGTGGTTAGCAAGAGGGACAAAGGAGGTTATAGTGGAGGAAAGGAATAGTTTGCTTTGAGCTTCAAGAAAACTGCACAAACGAATGTAAATGCAACTTTGCATAGGTCTAAGGTGAGGAAAGCACACTATAACCTGCTAGAAATCTCAGTAAAAAAACTATAATGTATCCCTTTAAATTATAATGAATTCAGGTAGTTCTGTTATTTCTCTTTCCCCCCCCCATTTTTTTTCGAAAATGACCATCATTCAAGGTTGCTTGGAAATTGTATTGATCTTATCTGTGCTTTTATCAATGCTAGAGTTTGAATGAATTACAATTGTTGTAAAAGTAAGAATTGTAAAATTATCTGTGTAATATTAGTCCATATAATTCAGTCAGTTTTACCAATCTTTTATTACCTTGGTCCTTAAGCTAAGTAAGTTTGTTAAAGTCATGTTATCTCTCATCAGCAGACTTGCAAGGCTTGAAGGAGAGTCCTACATGAATTAACAAAACTTGGCCAAGTTGTTGATGTAAAAACAATATTCCCATATGTGGACCTCCGTGGACAGTATAAAGTTATAAAGATATATGAAACTAGCTCATGGTCACTTTAAAGAAAGAAGGTCTATATTAGTTTGCCCAAATTGTGCAAATACTAAACTGTAGAGCCATTGCAAGCAATACGCCATGTTGTCTTTCCTCTGCAGTCTCTGAGTCTCTGAACAAGTGTAAAGAAACTAATATCAAAACCCAATCAAAAACATAAAATCTTAACATTGAAAAAGTTTAAAATGAAAGGATTCGTAAACACTGGAACTAAAGAGCAGTAAAGGCATGTTTTGCCAATGCACTGAGGCCCCTCAATATACTTTCAATAAATTACAAAACATAATTAGCCCAATTGTTTAAGCATCTTTTTTTAATTCAAAAATGTTCAAATTATGAAGGAATTTAGTAAGCATTCTGTGAACAAGGTAAGCCACAAGGACAAAATGCTAACATTTAATAAAGAGCTGCAACATTCACAAGCGTTGGACTGAGCACATGGTTAATTTGGCCATATCAATTGCATGGGAATACGCTCCTGCTGTGAATAGGGACACAACAGGAAATAGCTCTGTGTTTTTTCCCCCTTCTTTTTGCTAGACGTGTGGGACTAATAACTGTCATGTTCGTTTAGATGACTCTAAAATCTGTTCTACGGTTTGTGGCTGGAAATGTCAGCAATTAAAGAGTCGATATGCTTATGAAGATGAACTTCCCAGACTGCTACTCCAAAAGCAAGCACATTAGGACACCTGAGTCAGTTTGGCTTCCAGTTGTACAACAACCAGAGCCTTATCTGTCTCTGCTGAGGTCTGGACATTACAATTTACACAGCAGTCCTTTCTTAAATTAGTCCTACTATTAAGTTCACAGACAACATTTACACATGCAGTGAACTTTACTGACACGCTTCTCTCTCTTTGTAAATAAAACAGAGAAATCACAAAGTTAACACACATTAGAGACACACACACAGGAGGATGAGAAGCTCATAAAGCAGATTGAAAAAAATATTGTAGATCCCGGAAAGTTATTCCACAAGATTTTATTACAGTATACATCTGACTCCTCCACAGAGGGATAAATAAAAGAATAAAATGAATAAATAAAAATAATGTTTGTTTGCGCAGATCATTGCTAAGAAGAAAAATACAAATCGAGGAAACCAATTTTAAATCGTTTTGGAATGTTTGAGGATCAAATCACGTCGAGAAAGCTTTAATTGAGTACCAGTTGTTGCTCATAACAGGATAATTCACGAAACTTACTGAAAAATTGAGTGACTAAGTGACTTGTAAACCTATGTCTGTGGTCTGGAGGAGAGGATTTGGCTCATATGAGAGATGAACACTTTGTGAAAGGTAAGCTAAAATAACATATGCTAATAAATTAAAGCAAGCATTTACTTTATAAAGTTAATGTGGTTTTGGTATTTTGTATGGTTTGAAAGTAAACTAAAGGTTGCTACACCTATTCCCACATATAATATAACTCTTGTTTGTATGTTTATACATCGTAATTTAATACAATATACATTAAATTCAACACCACACTAATTTTTCACAAAATAAAGGCGATAGTGAAAGTACCCTGCACGCATCTGCAATGTGCTCCATTGACATCTCATGTATCATCAGCTGACCACAGACTGGTTTAAGCTATTACAATAGATAAACACATTTAAAGCCTTTATATTTTGGTGCTAGGCTAACCTTGAAAGCAGCCAAATATTTACAATCTGGAGGAAATGTGTTTTTCATAATAATAGGTTCACGTCAATCCATTTTAAAAATGTTTTTTGTTTGTTTTGCTCTTTTCTTAAACCGCTACAATACACACATTCCTTCATCTTTCAAGCAGGACAATGACCCTAAGTTATAATCGCTGCTAAAATGTTTGAGCAAAGACTGTGAATATTTATGTAAATGTGATTTTTAAATTATTTTTAGTTTATTTTATTTGTTAAAAAAAATGTGGACATGGACACTGTCATGGTGGGGTATTGCATGTATAACTGCCCGCTACCTGGACATTTGTACACTTTTTGAACACTTCATAACTGTTTTCCTCTTATGTTTCCCTCCTTACCCTTGAACTGTAATGTTTTTCAGCACACTGGATTTATTGTCATTTTCTTAGGCCACTTGCAGATATGTAAATATGTAAATATATTCCATCTACAATATTTTAATTCTTGATTTGTCGTCTTTACATGTTATTTTGATATTTGTTTTTTTGTTGTTGTTTGTGTGTTCGCACTCACTTGTAAATTAAGCTCATTCTTAGTCTAATTCTTAATTGATTTTTATATTTTTATATGTGGGACAACTACAGTGATGTGATTACCTTGTTGTCCACAAGGTGTGATTGAAGTGTTTGAATCTAAATTTCGAAAATAAATTAGAACCTTAGCTGTCTAATAAAAAATGCATTACTATGAACCACAAAAAGAAAACCAAAAAATAAAACTTGCTCCCATTTAATCTGATAAACAGACAGCAAAAAAAGAGCTGGAACTCATTCCTACAACTGTACCATGACATGAACACACAATATCACTCACTCATAAAACATGTTAAACAGAGACAGGATGTACAATGAGCCGTGATCCTTCATGAAAAGGCCATTTATGGCCTCCAGATCCCCCATGTGCATCTCTCCATGTCCAGCACAGACATCTGAGGAACATAAACTATGTTTGTGTGTGCAGTAAGGCTGTGTGGGATGAACCACGGGCCACAGGCGCATCCTTCAGCCATCTGCAGAACCTCTAGATCAGGGGAGGATGAGACTATGCAAGCTTTGAAAAATAAGACCACCTACTAGTCAGGAAAATGACTATAGAAACTCCACCCCATAATGGCCCAACTCAAAACCCCCCTTCAATGCATAAATAACAGTGACGGGGGCCGTTTATCATGGCTTATTGGTGTATGTACATGCTGTGGGTTTGCTGAAACATGATTGGTTGGTGCATTCATCAATCTGATAGAGATCAGTCCCATGTTAGGGAGTATAAATCATTAGTCTGGAGCCTAACACTACTGATAGTGCTTATTGATGGTTTAATCCGCCCTGCGCAAGTTTGCATTCAGGATTTGTTCACAAATCTTATTATTACCTAAACTGAATATACCTGACTGCAAAAGGAACTTATCATAGATATTTTATTCACAGTTAAACATTTCTAGTAAACAAAACAGGGCTGATTTGGAAATTGGCTGAAAGTCATCTTTTTAGAGATAACTTTAGTAATTACAACTTTCAGATGAAATTACTATATATATATATATATATATATATATATATATATATTTTTTTTTTTTTTTTTTAAGTTTTGACCTGACATCAGAAATAAAATTATTTTAAAATTATTTTTGTCAATTTTTCACACAACACTTTCAAAATTCCAGATGGTAAATATTCTAAAAGGAAAACAGAGACATAGTGCTGTCCCAAATTAGTTGCACTGTTGACAAACATTTCCATCAATGGATGCCAAAACAGGGGTTGAGAAAGCTGAAAATCTGAATTAAAAAAAATAAATTAAAATTGCGGTTTTTGTTCAATATTTGCAATCTATTGTAAATGCAAAGGATACATGCAAACAGAGGAGTTTGCAAATAGTTTGAAACATTACAGTGAACATGCTTCTGCTTGTGCCAGGAAATAATGCTAACAAATATATGTTCTATGAATATCTTGGGGTCATTTCATGAATCTTTTGTCTCCCTGACATCTCTGTTATGTTCAACACTGTGAACACAATAATGCTGAACATGTATTTATCAATCTAATGAATTACAATAATAACCTACATGAGCGTCTAGCTTGTTTAATTTAATTGGATCAACTATAAAAGCTACAAAACAGGGTTGACATCATGATCACGGTGTTGACCATGTCAGGGATGATGTGGGTACAAAAGGTAAGAATTTCACGGAAAGACCACCGTTAATTGCAAATTTAGTGATGTTTCCTCTCTGTGTGCTCAGCATGAATCATTTAAACGATATTGTTAATCATTCTTTATGCATTTCAAAACAGATAGATTTTGATTAAAGCATATTTTCTCTGCTAAAATACCCTAAGATCCCTAATTTAGTTATTACAAAAAAGAACAAAAGCAGACAATTTACTTCACATGTACACAATAATTGAAAGCCTTCTGCCAGAGACCATAGTAAATTCACAGGGATCTAATTAGCCAACAAATACACCTGGATACTCTCTGAGATCCATGGTGAGAAGGAACAGGAGCTTCAAAATAAAAGTCAGTGCACATAAAGTAATAAAAATAACAGTGTGAAAGTGGTGAAAAATTCCTCACCAGCTTATTTAATGGCCGGATATGAGTCTGTGTGGAGGCATCTGTTTTTGGTTAACACTAGGGTCAGAGGTTAGCAGTCCTTGGCTTCAAGCAAGGTTGGTCAGTTCATCTGACATGCAACACGATAAGCCTCCAAATTCTTCGGAGTGACTCCCCTGACTCCTCAAGCTCTCACCCCCCAAAAAACATGATGGAGAGTCAAACAGCAAATGTCACCCACTTAGAACATCGACAAGTCCAGATTGCGCCCTGTGATGGGTCCTCTAACCTTGTTTGACATGAGATCCCCATATTTGCACCCATGAGGCCCTTTTTAAACAAATATCTATGTCAAAAGAAAATGGCAGAGCAATCCAAAAAAGCCACATCATGTCGCAATTGACAGTGTATTTCTTCATATGTATATAAACTTTAAAAAATCAGCTAGATTTTTTTCTCATAAGAACAAATTGTTATTCATTAAAAAACCCTTAAAACAAGGAACTGATCAAAGTTTGCATGCAGAGGTCAACTATCCCTGGTACAGCATGTGAAGAAAATGTCCAAGGTTCAAGTGTGTCCATACTCAAAATAAAGGCAAACGAATTAGGAAGTTCACTAAATAGTGTTTTATGTAAATAATCAGTGTTTACTCCTCACTCCTTTCGGCACCAAAGTAAAACATTAATTTAGAACATGTATAAATTGACCCGTAGTCCTGACTGTGCAATTTATTGAAATTAATCAATATCTGACAGCCAATCAAAGGTCAAACATTTGCTTTACCATTGCAGTGTCTCTCATTATTACCATTCGTGGTTTGACATATTTTCTACAGTTGTTCTAAAAAGATTAGAGTTAGACATGCTAAGAAATGACTTTAGCTTAATAAAGTAGCATTTTACTACTTATAGAATGGCAAATGTAAAGAGAGGAAAGGAAAGATAGAGATGTAAGTGATACAAGGAAAATACTTTAGACAAATCTAGTACATAACACATAACAAATGATGACAAGGTGGTAAATGCCTATTAAGATGACTACACTGCTCACCTCAAGTCTGTAAAGGCCACGTTTAGCCGAGAGGGCTTGAGCATGTGTATATGCTGGAAATGAAGAAAGCGGGGCACATCTATTGGCCTGTCTGTGATAGGTCGGGTACAGTGTGTCCTGAGGGTGGCGTTTGTCACGTCAGGCATCTTGTTATATACTTTCTGTTCTTCATCTGGCCGATAAGTCATCGTTATAGCGCACCTACCTGGCAACCTGGTGATAAGAGAACCATGTTCAATCACAACAGCAGCTAATATTTCAAAATCCATATTGTTCGCCCTCAGCTGGAGATACTCCATACCTCACACATACACACACACACACACACCATCTGAAAGACACAATGGTAAGGAAGGGCAGATAGAGTTCTCAAGGGACATTGTGTGCATCACATGCCTCTGTAACTATGTTTGGTCTCACAAAGATATTTGGTTTTCGTCTGCACTTGATATATGACTGAAAAAAAGAAAACAAATGTAAGGCATCCAAACTCAAAACTATTTAATGTTAACATAATTTTTGCACACCAAAAGCCTAAATGTGGGGAGTGAACTGATTTCAAAACTGTGACGAACTCTGTTCATTTCCTGCTTCTTCTTTTTCAGGTTCACAAGGTTCTGGCGCTACCTATTTCCAGTGAAGTAGTAGTACACCCTGGACAGGTCGCCAGCCCATCATAAGGCAACACACACATACACTCTTAAGGGAATTTAGAGTATTGAATTAACCTGATGCATGTTCTTGGTCATGTATTGGAACAGGGAGTACTTGGACTGAACCCATGCATCCGTCTGGAAGGTCACCAGTTGGCTTTGAAGCAGTTATCCTCATCCTGAAAGGCTGCACTGCAACCGACTGCATTTGCTACCAACTGCACTGCTACGGTTTATGTTTAAATTGCAAATTTAACTATTTTATTTCATTTCTAAGTCAACAATGATTAGACTTATTTGAACATATTCCCGAGTTATACACACTTTTGCATCCATCCAACATATCCTTGCTCGGGTAGATTTTAAATCCACAAATGAGTTGATATCTAAATCCTAAGCACTGTATTAGCAGTTCAAAAAGGGCTTTTGATGTTGACTAACTCTGGACTACAAAGTTGCAATAGCTTAGTTTTGATCAACAAAAACTCTCCTGTCCAGTCCTAAGCTTTACTTAACAAGGCCTCAAACCGAATTCAACAAAGTCTGTGCCAAATAAGTCTCTTTAGAAAGCCAAGCCTCTCTCCTCACTCTCTCTGCATGCTCAATCCTCGAGTCAGTGTTGCCTAGATGTACCTTTCTGTGAGTTTATGCAGCTTTAGCAGGCAGCGCTTTAGCAGGTGCAGGATGCTGTAAGTACAACTGAAATCCAATGCTAAGAGGATTTAAGAGAGGATGATATCTCGCTAGTAAATAACACTTCATGGAGAGAGAGAGGCTCTTTCTTACATTAAGGCTTCCTACCAATGTCGAAAGTCAAAAGTAAATTGACTGCAAACTACACTGCCTAAAAGTTGCCACCTGAAAAGGTCATACTCTCCAATACTTTGTTGAACCATCTCTGTCTCTGAATAGAGCAGACATTCACTGTGCCCTTGTCTTAATAAGCTGCTCACTGATTTATTTCCATACAGTGTTGCATTCAATTTAAAAAAAAAGAAAAATAGGTAGAGTCTCCCAAAGATTCTCAATAGGGTTAAGGTCTGGACTCTGTGGTGGCCACTCCATATGTGAAAATGATGTCCCATGTTTCCTGAACCACTCTTTTACAATATGTCCCTGACAAATCCTGGCATTGTCATCTTAAAATGTGGATGTTCCACCAGGGAAGGGCAATCCATTGATGGAATAACCTGGTCATTTAGTACAATCCATGAAGTCAGCTAACCTCATTCTTCGAGCTCTTACTACTGCTGAACCTGGACCTGACCAACTACAACAACTCCATATCATAGCACTGACCCACAGGGTTGTACATTACACACTGCCTCTGTTTTTGCACTAATGCTCCAATCCCTCTGAAACAGGGTAAATCTGGACTCATCAGATCACATGACCTTCTTTTTTGTTGGTCCAGAGTCCAATCTTAATAACCCTTTTCCTAGTTAACCTTAATGATTATGTGAGGGAAGCACAAGGACCCAAATGCAAGCTGCTCAAAACATTCATTCAATTCTCAAGACAGAGTTCAATGCAGACTCAATTCACCCAATAACATTTCGGCCGCTCGGAGATAGCGGAGCACTGGAGCTAGAGTCCAATAACCACTAGATCCAGAAGGGAGACGGAATAAATAGGACCAAACCGGACAAGTGCAAAATGAATTTTCAAAGAGTTGGTTTGGTATGATAACAGTCCAAACAGGTGAGAGGAGAGAGGAGTATAAAGCCGCAGTCACAAAAAAAATTCCATTCACTTGAAAAGGATTGCATGCGGCAATGCGGAAGCTCCCGCACATTCAGTGCGATTCCGGATTCCTTCCAGATGGAACGTTCAGCTAGGAGGAACTTTGACCTGCGATATCGGGTCACATGATGCGTCTTGAGCCACCGTATTGACGAAGGCAGTATAGCATTAAAGTAGATTTGAAAGCATTTTGTTAGAAATTACATGAGTTATAAAGCACATTATCAATTTATAAGTGCCCTATTTGGTGGCGGGTTTATAATGCCCACAATCGTGTGCAGTAAAAATCTGCATTGTTCAGGAGTAGTCTGATCGCGGCTTAAGAACAGAGCTTGATTGGAGATCAATGCATAACACCTGATCTCCAATCAAGCAACAGCAGCTGAGAGGAATGATGATGCGAGCACATGAAGGAAGGGAAAAACATAAGAAAATGACAAGTACAGGCTTTAGATTAGTGGTTTCCTTAAGGCTGGACAGATTTAAATCCCTTCACATTGTGTATATAAAATGCTTTTAAATTACTTAAGAACATAGCCCTGAGTTCTACTGTTGATTTTGTTGTTCTTGGATTTTGGTTTCAATAAACGTTCAAGTGCTCGTCAATTATACTTTTATTCCTCTAGATTGGACCTTACAGTTTTTAATAATGTGTTGGAAAGTTCTTAACACAATTTTAGTCATTTCTGAAATCTCCTTAGATATTTTCTCTGCTTGATGCATGCCATTGATTTGACTTTCCGTGAACAGACAGCTTTTTCATGACCACAGGATGTGTCTTTGAAGATGGTTGTTTTAGAAATGAGAAGCAACTTCTTGGGCAGGAAACCCAGACTTGCAAAAAGAACTGCACAATTTGACAGCTTCACAGAATACATCATATGTCCCTAGTGCCTTCACGATAGCAAACAGGTAAACAAAGCTATGATGAAATTGACAAACAGGCTAATGGTCATGTCTAAAACAGGAAGACAGACCAAGAGGGTCAAGGTGCTCTCCAAAGAGAAAAACAAGAGAAAGCGTGAGAGTAAAAAGTTAGAGGCTAAGCGTAGGGCGAATACTGGTTTAGATTTCACTCACAGACATGAGCTGAAAATGAGGTGGGATGCCTTCTGGAGACTTTTGTTTTCACAAATCTTTTAAATGTATGATTACTGTGTTTCGAAACAGTACAATTTTCTGCAAAATATGTAATTAGTTAAAGGCAGATCTGGCCATTTGTCATTAAAATATGCACATAATAACACACATAACATATTATTGATTTTTGCTAAATATTTAAACTTCATTATGCATATGTGTAACTGCATCACTTTTGTAAAAAAAAACAACAATAGGCAAATCACTAAAAAAAAGCTTACAGCAAAATGAGTAAATAAATAAATCACACATTTGAATGATTGTTCCCAACATTGTTTTCTGATCACTCTGGAACTGAAAGAATGGGTCTCTGATGTCATAGGACAAGGCCTGGTGTGCAGGCATGTCCCAGCAATGAAAGCTGAACTGAATGCCTCCCTGACCATAAAAAAGGCCTCAGTAGGTTTACACAGGGTCCAGTGAATGCAAAAGGTTATCTTGCTCACAATATATGGGGTCATATAATAACCTTGTACACCTGGGCCCACTCTTCATATCCTCATTCTTTCCTCTTTCCCCTCCCCGACCTCCCGCCACACCAAATCCCTCCATTCATCTAGTTTTTCTCCCCTCTCTCCAATTTCTTAATTCCTCTGAGGCACTCTCCATGACTACCTGGGGTCCTTAACTGCCCACTCATGGAGAGAGAAGTGCTGGATGTTTACACCTGCTACCTCAAGCTCAATGCCCAGGGGTGGGGTTAAGGCGGCCCCACTCTTTCCACCACTCTCCAAAAGAGAACAATCGAGCCAAAGCAGGGCATCAATGGACCTCACAGCTGGAAGCCAGCTCATTGAGTAAAGGGGCGCTTGAGACAAGTGGAGAGCTGGGGAGATGGGCAACTCTGAGCCCTCCTCTCCAGGGCCAGAGAGTGCTTGGGTGGGATGCTGAAGTGATTCCAGCTCACTGAGGAAGAAGAGGATGAAGTGATGGAGACTTAGAGAAATCCCTTGCTTTGAATGGCCAAGAGCTACTCGAGAGTTATGCAAGAGTAGTTTAAGAAGGGCCGAGGGGAAAAGAGTGGTGTATGTGGACATGTTTTATATCCATGTCATGAGACACTCATGTTATAAAGAGATCAGTTGCTAAAAAAAAAAAACAATTGGCTCAAAATAGATTTTAAAAGCACAATTTTGCTGTTCACCTTAAATATAAATTTCTTCAAATATAAAGATTTTCTACAAGTAATAAAAGCTTTGTCTAAAGAGACTCTGCTAGCAGTCAATAGTGTGTACTTTTATTGTTTTGTTTATTTTTTTATTGATTTTTGATATTTTCGGATGTCAATGAAAGCATTGATACCTTAATTCATACACATCTGGCACTGAGACAAAAGTCAGTTAGCAATTAAAAGTTTATTCTTATTTTCTTCATTAGTCTAGGATGGTTTGGAATAAAGCATTGTCCTTGAAAAATACTGTGGAGAAGTCACATAAACTAAAACATGTAACAATAAACAACTGTTTTAGATAAAACTGCAGTTTAGTCCATTTTTTTAAATAGCATTTTTATGCATATGCTTTAAAGCAGAAGGATGCTCCTACCATAGATTAGTTCTAGTATGAGCATGCTTTGTGGAATAAAACTGCATGTTTTTTTTTTGTTAGTAGCCATAGTTTAACAGTACTTAAATGCCATTTAAGGGTTTAATAATTACATTGCTTCTCCCAATCATTTAAATCCATTTAAAAAGATTTAGAACAGAAATTAGTCTAGGGTACATGTTTTAGATCTGTGGGAAAACTACCCAGAAGAAAAACCCACACTAGCAATTCCAGTTTATATGCGGAACTACACGGGAAGGATACAGGCTACTACAGCCAAAGAGGCATGGTCAGTGTGGCAGTAGTCTCACAGAGACCGCCCTTCCTCCTTAGGTGATTAAAGGAATAACGATTAGCCCTGCACTCTGTGAATGAAGAGATGGAGTCAGAATACAGCACGAGTGTTTAGATTTAGGCTGGAGCTAGACCATTTAAGGCTTTATTTTATTATCAATGCTGTATTTTATAAGAAGCCAGTTCAGCATGGATAGAATAGGTGTGATGTGATCATACTTTCTTATTCTGGTGAGTACTCAATAAGTTGCATTCCGAACTAAATAAATGATATTTTTCCAAGGGTATGTTACATAAATCTGTGTGTCCATGCCTTATCAGTAATCATAAATTGTATGCTAAATTCATCTTCTTAGGGTTGAAGTTAGTGGATAGGGTTAGGATTAGTTTCTGATGCTGACAAAAAATACCCACAAGTTAGGAAATTACCTCTCTGCTACTTGGGGGCCAGTAGAACTGAAAGAACTCACTCTCTAAAATGGGCTGCAAAGCTTATCATTAGAATGTGAGAAAGACACAAATGAATAAAAGTTTATATAGTGTTATTGAAAATTACTACTAATGTGCTATGACATAAATGTTTCTCACGAATGTTATGCAATGCAATGGTATGTGCTCAAAATAAAGTACACATTGACATAAAATGCAATGAGTTAAACTAAATAAAATCCATGACCAGTAAACACAAACAAGTTGCAACAGTCCCTATTCCATTCCAACACAAAACTGAATTTATTTTTGTGCAGTTTTTATAAAATTGATATGGTCCATTTTTTGTGTATAAAAGTACATCTTAACTGATTATTGAGAAGATCTTACATAGCTTCTAGAACATCCAATAACTTGCATGAATGATGCAAATATCCATCTGAATTTTGTCAAAAAAAATATTTAATGTAAGACAAATACTGCAGATATATGCAGCCATCCAATCCAGAGACCACTGGGACATGTTTAGCTCTATCACACTGTAATTCAGCTAGATGATCACATAGAGAATAGCACCACCCACAAAGTAAGGATATTCCTTCCAGTAGTCTCTAAAATAAGATTAGGTGTTGCTACTGAGGAACTAGAAGACTTTCCACCCAGCCTAATTTGGTTTTAACCTCTTCAGCATGACTTTCATACACCTTCATTATGACATTTTCCCTGTTCGGGCGACAAGGTGAACAAATGCAAAGCTTTGGAGACACACACACCTCTGTGAACTCTGAGCTGTCCTTCCAACTCTCTCTCTTTCTCTCTTAACGTAGGCTGACAACACTCTCTAATCCAAAGGGTTTCAAAGGTTCTCTCCTTCGTGAATACAAAACATACAGGGTTTTGAACTTTTGATCATGGTTGAAGAGAGAGAGAGAGTGAAGGAGGGAAAATCGAAGAGCCTCTTGACATAGACTTCACAGGCTATGGGTTCAAGAATAGTTCATGTTAGGCTTTTTTTGTTACTCAAGCACTCCAACCAGCGATTCCCTGAATTCTCAAGAAAAGCCAATGGTTCCTGCCCAAAATGTCAAATATAACAGGGGGAGATATGCATAACCAAAACATATAATACCTGACAAAACACCATTTTCTGTGACAATAGTGAGTCTCAGTCTTGGTGAGTTTCAAAAATCCTTTTTATGTAATCTTATCATATTATAACCCCATAGGAAGTTACCGAAATGGGAGTTTCGTCGGAAGGTTACTTTTTATCAGATATTTTAAATATCTTTTATTTTTACCTTCTTATCTGTGAATCATTTCTTATCACTCATTTGATTATTTATGTTAAGCCACTCAGACATCTTTGCTTTGCCCCTCCCCCATCATTGTGCTCTCTTTGCCCAATTGCGATTAGCTAGCACACTTCCATGGTTGGCTAATCTCTTTTATTAAAAAAACTTTGAGTGACTTTAAGGACACTATGTCTATAGCTTTACACAGTCTATTGTTAAAACGTGCCACATTAGGTTAGGACTCAGGTGCTGCTGTTCTGTTTATATGCTACATATATCGTACACTATGGCAAAAAGAGGAATTTCAAAAGATGGGGTCTCTATTCATTTTGCAGGCGCGTGGTATGTTTAAATCTAATTTGACCTGAACATTTCACAATGTCAATAACAGACAATATTTAATGTACTAAAGCAAATAAGCTCACTGTACTTCGAAACTAATCAGGAAATACATTTCCAAATTAGCATAATGGTTTAAAGATGTGGTAAATTATTTATAAAAAGTTTTCCACTGCCACATCAGAATTGTTTTATTTCTTCTCCATCATCTTCTTATTTTTTTCTGTTTCCCTGATTGGTGCGAAGTGCATCTGTTGTACCTTAAATGCCATCTTTAGGCAGGGAGCGCTATTACATCAATATTTCCTCAGCCCCATACGAAGAGCTTTCTGGAGAATCAGATCTCAATTCGGATTTGTGTGTAGAAACCTTTACTCATATTCCATATACTCAAAATTCCCGGTGGTGTTTAGTAAATTAGAGGAGAGCAATTGAATTTGAAAGATTCATCAAGAATTGGATGAGGATTCCTTTCAGTTTGACTCTCTTATTCAATACGCTGCAGTCAAATCCCTCGCTGAATTATACCCATCAATCATCAATCATTTGTTAAAAAAAAGTTGTCACCAATTGGCAAATTTCCTCTTCAAACAATTTATATGTTTTCAGACCCCACCTTTGCCAAGCAGTCAGAAATGTCTTAAAAGTGCAGAATAACTTTACATTTCTGAATTAAAATGTACAGATCATTTGCAAATCATCTCTGCACTGGTGTGAATTTCTTTTCTTTTTTTCTGAAGTGTTTTTCCTTTGAAGTTATGTATCTTGTGATTTATAATTTCTTAAATGCATTCCTAAAGTGAGAGTCATTCAAACAGGCTGTGTTAGAACATAGGAGATGCCTGGCCACCCCGCTTTCAAAGCCTGAATGTCTGTCAAAACTTCAATAAAAATGAATTTAATGATTAAAAACTAAACTAAAAAAGACAAGTTCAATGAATTTTGATTCATGTTGCAGTTTTAGTCAACTTACAAATATATTTTTTATTATAAAAAAAAAATGGCACATCTCAACCTGTGCCAGTGACCAGCACCCACATAGTTTTGTGTCATTTGAGTCCCCATTACCCAGTCCCCATTGATGCAATCACTTGCCATAATTAAATACAGTTTTCCCTGGGAAAACAGCTGGAGTGGTGATGGAAACACTTTTTTCTTTTGCGCCCCTTATTCTCAGCTCTTTGTTTATTTAGCCTCACTCTCAAATGAACAAGATCATCTCTTAGCTAGAAGTGATGGATTTTTTTTAGCCCACCCTCTCTGATTTCCTCATATTTGGTTCCGTGAGAATTTTCATGACATGTAGTATACACCAACAGGAATGAAGTGAAAAAAGCAGACAGTGAATTTCCACAAGAGCAGAGGTTGAGAGAGAGAGAGAGAGAGAGAGAGAGAGAGAGAGACTCAAGGGGAGTGAGACATTAGTAAGTGGATCAGTTCATTCTTTCAAGATTTTATCATTTAAAAATACAGAGATTTTGGAGTCTTATAGTCTTCTTAGAACCTTAGAGAAGGTTGTTTCAGGGAAACTTCTGCTTACTGCGGAAAGTGCATCCAATGGATCGGAACATATGTATTTATTCATACAAAGTTCACTGTAAATCTCTTTCAGCAAATCGTGTGGAACTCTCATACACCCAGAATACATTTCTATTCCATAAGTTGTGATCAAACTGACATTTATGTTGTGGACTGTGGGAGGAAACAACCATAGAGAAAGCATTGAGCTATGGACGGCTGTGTCTGGAGGCTTCCTCATAGCAAAGTAACACTAAGCCACTATGACGTCTAAGCTAGTCTTCTATTTTTATGAAGCGCAACAGCATATGTTTCATTTTCAAATTATGACACATTCACTAGTTATCTGCATCTTTGAAGAGAGCAGCTGTATCTTACAGCATGTCATAAATCCAGTTCTATTAAAAGTTTTTTTCAAACTTTTGTAGAGGAGGAAAAATGAAAACGAAGGGTTTTAACGCACCTCCACCACACGTGTAGGATTAATACTCCCCTTTGGATTTCTTTGATGCCCTTTTCTTCTTGTACAGGGCGGAGACTGGAAATATGAAGATATATGTCTATCTGTCCATCCATCTGTCCATAATTTAACCATGAGCTTGTGGAACATTACGTTCAAAAGCCTAAAGATAGTGTATAGGAGTGATTGTGCAGTGTTTTATGAAACCCAGAACAAGGAGTGCATTTGTGAAGATTGTCACAGCAGAATTTTGAAAGAGTATTCATTAAGCGGGTGCTGAAGAGGTGTTGAAAGCATCGGGGTTTGCTGGCTGGAGCATGTGGGCAAAGTCATCACTTATTTACAGATGTTATGGGGTCACAACTCCAGCAGGGCCTCCGCATCCCAAAGGAAACATAAAAACCCAGATGTTAAACACATCAGGTGAAAAACCTTTGATTGGGAGGAGAATGACGACTTTGGGCAAGACATATCTTCTTTCGACAAGCTTTAACCCAGCTATTTTCATTTTGAAAAATGTGAGATCCGATTTTTTTTGGGAGAAGCAGTTCAATCTAGATCAAACTAAAACTAAAACAAAAATACAAAAACAAATCAAATCTGTCAACATCAGACCACCTAAATCAATCTTTATCACGATTCTTGGGTGAACTACAAATTTATGTAAAAGAACAGTTTTTTTTTACCCAAAACGCCATAACTCCATTTTGATGAATTTGGGTACAAAGGAGTTTTCTATAGCACGGAAGTGGTTTGAAAAACTCTACTGTGGTTTATCACGGTCTGGAAAAAAAAATTACAAACCAGGACTGCATTACATGGACAGTTTTTTTTGGGGGGAAAATTGATTATGGGCTTTTCAAATATGAAAAAAATACACTTCAGAGTTCATAGAACTTTTTAAACTACGTTTTTTTTATTTTTTTTTTTTTTAGATCAATCTTTTAAAATTAACCTTCAACTAAAAACGTTTGTCTGAGTTTTCCTAAATAGTTAAACATATTTAAGAGGTTGCTCTTTAGCTTTAAAGTTGCCTGCACAGTTTGGGGATTTGGGCAGTAAATAGCATTTTACAGTGTTCAGATTTGAAGACTGAAATTGGAGACTATTGCTAATTATCTGTAGCATTTTAAAAAATATGTATAATGGTGACCTTGTAAACTTTGCCTGGAGTTTTTCCCCCTAAACAATGGCCACTGCAACTAAGGACATGACTGTATCAGTTTAATAAAAGCAGAGGCTTTTGATGAGAGGCTCATCACTGGAGACATTTTTAGTAAAGTACATTAGGAGGAGTGGCTCAGTTTTTGGAGACGTCTCCAGACTTGGGTGAGTCAAAGTACACTGAAAAACTTTTGGAAGATGATTAACTATCGTACTTCCCCTACAATCTTCCTCTATTGCTGATTTAGCTTAAGAGAATGAATGTAAGCATTAAAATAGAATAGATTTATTGTTAATATTAATTTTTTTTCATATATTTCCAATTTTTCACAAGCTAATCAGAATAAAAAGTTTAACAAAGGGGTGGTTTCCTTTTCTTAAGTTTATTGACTAAATGTTGCAGTTGACACATGAGAGCTTGCCCCGTTGCCCCCATTTCTTTAATAATGCTCTTTTGCAAAACTGAAAGATGTCATGCATTATGGATCAAGAGAATTTTTTTTCTGTTTGTTATGAGTGTTATGTCAGTATACACAATTCAAAAGGAAAAGCCCTTTGTCTATCATGCTACTAATAAACAAGGGGAGTTAAATATTTAATCTTGTGACTCCAGTGAGCTCAATCAAGCAGAGCTTGTGTAATCCTTCTTCTTTTGGTCTTTGCTGGTAAACTTGCAAGGGGTTCCGTGGAGAACCGGACATTTAACTTATTTAACAAGGGCTTGTTCTTCTCAAAGCATATCCACCCTCGGGTTAGGTGTTTTAACTCAACCTTGTGTTTGGCTATTACTAAATGAATCATTTTGTCACATTGGAAAAGGGAGATTTTTAATTATTAAAAGAACTGAAGAACGACAGTGTTTGGTTTGTTTGGAAACACTTTTACGATTTTGCAGTTGAGCTATTCAACACATTTAATCACAAAGTGTCGTGTGTGCATGATGAAAATGTTGCTCCTTCACAAAAAAGAAAAAACTGTAATGAGAGTGATGCTTTGCTAAAATGCTTCATTCACAAAATATATTGAGTAATAAATTAAAGAAAAATGTTTTAGTGTTTAGGGAGGGTGAGAAAAAGGAACCAACATAGATGAGTAACATTTCCTCCGGCCGTTTCCCATGATGCTTGAAGTTAGTGATTTGGGGGTGTCACTCTTACTGTCAGTGGGAAACTTCTCTACGCTGCTTATTTACTGCAGATAAAAGACGGCGGCGAGAGGCTTAGATTGCAGCTAAAAGAGCTGTATATTTTCTTTTGCTTTGTTTTCTTTTCATTGTGTTTGTTTTCCCTGCAGGAGGCCATTTCCTCTGGTCTAATCTGAGAAGATAGACCTTTCTCCAGCATAAGCATCATTTCAGCAGCAGTTTTCAAACATCATTCGCAATGCTCACAGTAAGCTGAAACCTTTCACATATAAACACTCTATGGGTTTCAGGACAAACGGCCAATGTGTTTGTGTACATTTGACTGTTAGAGCTAGCAAAAGAAAACAGGTTAAAAAAGATCCAAAATAACAAAACCAAAAACTACATTTTGTCATAACAGTTAGTTAGTTTCAAAATGTGCTTCAAATGGTTCCTTTTTTACATGCAGCACTTCCTTGTGACTGGCACCAGGAAGAATGAAGCAGAATGTGGCATGGGTCAGGAAGTAAAATGTGCATAATAATTCTAGTTGACATATTTGTAAGAAGCCAACTATAGTCTTACCACTAGTAAAACTATGGCGGCTACCGCTCTGCACTGGGACACTAACATAGATACTGTTATGCATACTTGCATGGACAAATTTGTTTCTTTTTTTTACCTATTGGTGGCACATTTGATTAATCACATTTGATAAAAAAATTGATCACAAATTATACCAGCTCCTTGCATCCTGTCATCTACCAAAGCTATCACCAATTAGCAGACACTAGACTGGGATTATTAAGAGGCCTTGATGGTCTGAATCCAGCGGGAATATTTATTTGACAGGAAATCCATGGGAATTTTGAGACCACAGAGAGTCATCTCATATGAAGTATTTTTTTTAGACTGGAGAGTTGCAGTGTACTGGGCACTAGGTTCCCCCAGAGACATTACTAGCACTACTTCCTGTAGCAATCTGGTTTTCTCACATGGTCTATCATAAAAGCTTAAGGGATAATAGTGTATAATTATTGGATACCATCATAAAGTTGTAAAATCAACTTTCAGCTGTGGTTTTGCTTTATTATACACACTAGAGGTGGAGGACAAAGAACCACCCGACACAAAGGCCTATATTGGATATATCGCTTTCATCTGCTCTATCAACAACTGCGATCAAGTGAGCTGTGTCTCGCAGTCTCTTCATTTGGCTGCCAGTGTTTATAGTGTGTTGTGTTGTGCTGTGCATGGTTTAATGTAGTAGTGGCTTTTTTGAAAAACATGGATTGGTGTTTACTTAATAATTTTATATAATTTAATACAAACCAGGACAACAATTACAATATTGTGTTTTTTGGTGTGTGTGTGTGTGGGGGGGGGGATTGATTATGGGCTTTATAAATGGGATACATATACATTTCAGGATTTGGCAGTCCTAAAAAATTGTGTTTTGGAACTCAGATTATTAATAGCTTTATAACAATCTCCCCCAGAAATATATGTCATACATATAAATCGTACAAATTGTTTAACAGTGCTTTGCGCAAGCCACTAACCATCATGATGTAAGTCCATGCCATCACTATGTACAATGTACAGAAAAATCAATCTGGCTTCAGCTTTCTGACACAAATATGAACTCACAAGAGACTTTGTTTTTTACCAAAACAACTCTAGCTCACTTAACCAATGCTTAATCTCGGACCTCCCATTGGAACATCTCAAAACGAGCCAAGGATGAACACGAGATGCTATCTGCCAAAACGATTACCCTGCCAGTTGTAGATCAAAGAGGGCTGGACTTTGGGCCCCTGTGACTAGCCGTAATTGAACAAAGTATGTCAGTTTAAACTTAATTAGCAGCTGGGTGTTAGCTCCAACAGAGGGGCTACAATTCAAGCATCCTTAATTAAAAGGTAATCCAGAGGCCCTTGCCAGTCGACTACCAAAATATACATTTGCCCTCCTCTGTTGATTCTTCAGGTGTCACTTGTGAGCTTTTAAGGTGTTTTGAAGGCAGTCCGCCAGGTGCTGACCAGGGCTTGTTTGAGTCACTAAAAGGCAATCAGATGGAAAGGAAGGAAGAAAAGGGGGATTGAAAGAAAGAGAGAGAGAGAGAGACTCATCCTGATAACATCACTTTAGCATGCTATTATCTAAAATGGGGAGAAGCACACGCCTGCACAGTCTGACATAAATCTTAGAGAGCTGGGGGAACATTGAATATGCATGAGGTGAAACAGATACGACACTGCCGCCACATTAATATTCCTGTCACTGGAGGTTTTCAAACTTTCAAGTGGATGACTTGAGCGAAGCCGGTCTGGAGTCACTCTAAAATGGTCGAAAGAATCTGATCCATAATTAAAGCTGTACAAGCCTGTGAACCAGAGCAGGAGGCAAAACAGAGCAGGGAGAGACTCTTGGCTGGTGTTTAAATCAACCAGTGTGTGAACTGAAATTAAGAAATACTTAAAACACAAGTGAATTCATGTATAACAAAACTGCTGCTGTTGGTCTGAGACACCAAAAATGGAACAAAAAAAAATAATAACAATGAATAAAAAATAAAATTATGATAATAATGAAAATAATAATCATGTTTAAATTTTTCCTGCGTTGTTCATGAAATATATTGTTCACATTTCATGTACTATTTACACATCTATACATGTTTTACACGCACACACACACACACACACACACGCACACACACACACACACACACACACATCTCTACACATAAGTGCCTTTTCTATTTGTTGACTAAGCTCAAATAAATAATATTCAGATTAAAATGCTTGACTGCTGCTCATAGAAAATTGTGTTTTGTTTGGAACTTGAAATTGATATTTGTTTGGTGAAAAAGTGGTTCAGAGCCCTGATCAAGACTACTGTTGCTCTTTTGATAATAAGTTGTTTCTAATTGGCTGAAGGTTAGTGGCTGTGGATTAATATCATGCATTGGGAGTATAATTTTGCCTACTTATATTTGGCAATATTTGGCAATGGTAACATTTCAAATCAACAACCCCATTCTTAATAAAAAAGACTATATTGATTGCTCCACAACTCACGTATGCAAGTGTCTCCATAACCAAGGCAATGCTCACAGGAAAAACATCATCAATACCTAGCAAATAGGTCATAATGAAAAACTATATAAGTTAAAAAAGTTATTATTTTTTTTATTATTATTTTTTTTAAATGGAGCTTCAAGGCATACAATCCTAGTTTCAAAACATAGAAGCATTAGTTAACCCTCAAAATATCTTTGTATACTTGCATAACCATCATTCTCAGAGGAAAGGAACGGAGGTGTAATGACTCTACCATTTTGAATGCACGCCGGGGAACACAATCCTCACCAACCACTTAAATGGCCAATGAAAGCACTTTCACTCTGCAGTGTGAATTGGCATACCACATCTCCTCTGCCGGGTATAAAACCCTGGCTACGATGTAGCCTCTGTGGAGCTGAAGAGCTCAACCCACTGCATTCCACTCAGTTTTATATCATACGATCATTTGGTTGTGACAAAAGGACACAGATCTCAGTTCCCTTCTTCCAGCAACAAAGGTGTCGCAAGTAGCCAAAGATGCTTTCTTTCAATATGTTAATTTTGGGGATACAATACTCAGGGGAAACCCACGCACGCACAGGGAGAACACGCAAACTCCTTCCAGGAAAGTCACCGGTGAGCCTCAAACCAACAACCTTCTAACTGGAAGGCCACAGTGCTACCCACTGCGCCACCGTGTTAATTCAATGTATGTCAAATGGCTCAACAATGGGAATCCCCTCAAAAGCACCTTGACCGAGATGTCTTTCATACACACTGGCACTAAACTCAAAAATGGTTAACATCTAAGGTTCTTAGAGACCATGTTCTCTATGTGGAACGTTGTTTCTTGTTTTTCATTTAAATAACATGACCCATACCCGTCAACATTGCTATAACAGAAGAAGAATCCCCTTTGCCATTTCAGACAGGGGTGCACAGAGGCCGTACAAACTCTGTGCTACATTAATGGAATATATTGTGCTGTAAATTGGTGAATCATTCAAAGACAAAAAAAATCATCTCCAACTACTCACCAGGCGAAGTGGAAAGGGACAAACATCATTGGTCCACCAAATGGAGGCCTAACTGGTTGAAATACACCATAAGAGGTTATAAAAAATGGCACATTATAATCTGTATCAGCAAGACTGGCCTCACAAACCCATGTGTCAGTCTTTGCTTGGTTTCCTGTTCCTCCAACACAGATAAACCCATTTCAAGGGTTAGGTCAATGTAGAGCCTTAGAGCACTAAGTGAACAGCACATCCTTTGGGCTAATTGGCCTGTCTACAACTCCCCAGGTTCACCTTTGGGCTGAATGTGATTTTAATAAATAAATGGTCTTTTTTAAAATTGTCAAATTCAGATGAACACCTTAACAATTGAATAAGTTACCATTATTATAATAATGACGGACTTAACACATTACTTCCACTATAGCAATTAACCATTAAAGCGTTTTTAATTTCTGCATTCATTATATATGTATAGTATGAACAAGTCTATCTGAGTGACAGCAATTAGTTAATGATGACATGTCTGTGTATACTTAAAGTATCTTTGAAGAGTTCTTTTGATCGTGTGATTCACAGAGAGCAATAAAGTTCAGAGAGTAGAGTGAGGAATCACTGAAGCGAAACACTGCTGTTCGTGAACACTCCTGACATGATGTTTACAATGAGTCTTCCAAAGCCATATAGCTGCCTCTCCAGCCTGCTCTACTCAGATCGATGCAGTTCAATCTTCCGTGGGATTACATCCACAATCCACATGGGGGTAGGACATGCTTCAACAAGACTCCTATAAGGAAACATGTTGAAGAAACCTTAACTGGTGAAGTAAACAAACAACAGCTCCTTAACTGATGTGTAAATGCCTGAACTTGTTGAAAAGAGCTCTCTCTTGTGTCAAAGCAACAGCACAGAGAGAAGAGTTACCACGGAGAAACACTGCTGAGATAGAGAGATGAGTGTCAGTCGAATTGTTAACAGACATATTTCGTAAATTGATCCAGCTCAAAAAAACAAAAACAAGAGAGCAGACACATGCCCTGACCTTGACCATCTCTTAAACACAGCAACCATAAATAAATAAAATGGCCTCTTTTGACAGGAGCTGTCCATAGCTTGGGCACACATACACACATAAACACAGTCTCTTTTTTGCTCACACACTCTTTGTTTCGAGTGTTTGTGAGTGTTCAGGTCATTCATCACAGCCTGCCATATCCCGCTCTAGTCTCCCCTCAGATGTATCCCTTTTGTCCCCCTCACTCTCACTCCTTCTATTGCTGCAAGCTCCACCTTGCACTCATGTGGGGGTCAGAGTAGATACAGCCTTCTCTCCATAAACAACACAAAAAACAAAAAAGATCTCAAGTGCACCGTTATGTATTAACCATTCACTGTGTCATTCACCAGTCCCTCCTAAGTAGAACCGTGAGTACTATAATACCCTTAAATATGTTTTTAGACAGTTGAAGGACAGTAGACAATAGACAAGCCTATGCTCCTTTCGTCCGTAACAATGAAGCAAAAGTCACCCAAACACAGCGAAATTAGGATACAAGTTCTCATAGATCTGATCTTTTGTTTAAGAATGCACCTCCGCCAATGGGAGCTCACACATCTGACTAAACGAGTGGTGCCATCGACAAAGAGTTTCGTGCTTCCATTTTGGATTGGTATTTTGCAGGGAGATCGACCAATGAAAGCATGCTCATGTAAGTAGCATGTATAAGAGCCGCTTGGTGGCACACATCTCACATTTTCATAGCGACTTTGCACAAGAAACAAGAAAGAAATAGCGAGCCACAGTTTCATGTCAACGGTAAACCCCCCCAACACAAGGAAGAACACAGAAATAATCCAGCAGATGATGGTAACTCAGAGGATGAGAAGCTGTTTGAACCAGGAGAGGAATGGAGCCAAAAGATAAGGCGCTCAGAATGTGAAAAGTGAGTATTCTAAAGAGGTTGCTTATTAAAACTGAACTCTTTGACCGACAAAGGACAGCAAGAAGTGTCCAAGGAGGTAAACCAAATAAAGAGTGCAGAAGAGATGGGAACCCCCATGATCTATTCTGTATCTTTAACCTAATATGTACAGAAAGCAATAAATACACTAAAGGCCTCTACTACTGAAACAAACTCAACAATTCTTTGAATTTGCAGACTGAATGCTGTTAGATTTAAATAATAAAAGTGTTATCCAGTTAGTAGCTCACTAGTTCCAGCCTATGTTGCATGTTCTCCCTGTGCTTCTGTGGGTTTCGCCAGATACTCCCGATAGATTTGCCAAAAACATGCTTTAGGTTAATTGGTTACTCCATCCCCACAAGGAACGAATGGAGCTGCACAATGAACTGGCAAACTGTCCAAGGTTTGCCCAGTAATCACAACCCTGTGACCCTAACTATAGGAAATCAGGCAAAGAAGTTGATGAATGGATGTTCAACAGGGCAAAGCCAAAGTGTGGACCAGCTAAAAGTGTTTTTAACCTTCTCCTCCAATAAAGCCAGATCTGGATCAAGGTGCTGAGGTCAGGCCTTTGAATAGAAGGCAGAAATTTATCCTACTGTCTGGCTCGGCCTCTGAATGCTTCTTTGCTCTCGTCTGGCCATTCGTTATTTTAATTTAGTGACTCACAGTTCTTGCCCATGTCAGCACACTGAACTGAATGGCCAAATGTCACAGCACTACAATGGCAGCAGAGGACTTGTCGGCCTCCCAGTATCAGTACATGGCAGGTGCACAGCAAGATAATAGATTAATTTCATGACTGTCAGAGGCCTTCAGGACAATATTGCCTTTCGGATCTTTTTTCCCCTCAATCTTTTTTCTAGGAGTAGAGTAGAGGCAAGTGAAAAAAAAATGGAAACATTCAGTGCTATTGGATAGTTGCAAAGGACAGGACATTGTGCTCTAAGTACTGAAAGAACAGTAACAATCTCTAGATGCATTGGGACTAATTTATTTTTAAATCTCAAGTAGAAAAATCTAAACTGAATGTTTTTTTAGATAAATGCTGTTTGAGAGTTATTTGATTATTACTTTGAATTTACATCTCAACCTCCAACTAAGGAAATAGGAGGAGCAGATAGAGGCAGATTTTAGTACTTAGATTTAGTTTTGGAATTCAAATACGTAGTAAACAAGTACAGAAGTGGTATACATTTCATACAGTAGGAAAATAATTAAAATTAAAAAATTAAAGCCTAATGTAAAGCTCTTCATGGGAACTGTGAGTGGTGGTTTTTTATTAAGACTGAAAAAGTGTGCATAAATATTTTTGAATATTCATTGTAGTAAATATATTTTATATATTATTAAATATTTAATATATTATAAAATATATGAATAGATTACTGTGCACACTTTTTCCTTTATTCTATCTCTACAAAAACCTAAGGGTTTCTTCATGGGCAAGACATTTGATATCCCTTCTACAGGATTAGTATGCATTTCCAATGTGACGCATTATGGTTGTCAGGAACCAGTCTACAGCACCAATCAACCATCACAAAATGGTTAGTGTCAGCACCACTGCAACCATTTCCCCCACCACCCAATCATGCCACCAAGCATCATCTATAGTTGACACCATCTATAGTTTACACTATTGTTCCATGAATATATCTTCTCTAAATTATCTTTTGACAACAGTTACATTGTTACTACTACAGATACCATCGTTGGCTTTGTGAGTAGGTAGGTACCGTCACCTGGTTACTTACCCGTCTAAATGATTTTGCCTGGATATCAACTGGATGGCTCCAGTTCTGAACACTGGTCTCATTGTGTTTGCTATATTGTTTACTTTCACAGTTCCTACCATTTAAAGCTTACTGTAAATAAATTATTATATACTATTATATATTATATACTGTAAATACATTTTTATATATTGCTATTGATATGTAGTTAATACTGGCACTGTTCTTATACCTGGCTTTTTAATCCCCATCAGCAGCACAAGCTATACACTCTTTATGGACAGACTGTATACCACTCTTAAGGTAAACTAATAAAATTGTTTAATAATAATAAAAATAATAATAATAATAATAATAATAATAATAATAATAATAATAATAATAATAATAAAAGCGGCGATGCATGAAATGTTTTCATATTTTGCCCTTTATTCACATTCCATTGCATATTAAGCTTCTTTACCTTATTGAAATCGGTTTCCTTTATTTTTAAAACTGCCCCAAAACATGCCTTTATTTCCCTTAAAAAACATTGAATTGTTCTGTGGTTGTCAAAGTTGTCAACAGTTATCAAAGGTGGGTGGAGCTTGCAGATGGGTTAATTGTTGCATTAGCATAGATAAAACTGCAGTTGTGCAGCGGTACTCCTTGGAATTCTTTCCCACACATTTCTTCGAGAGGGTAATGTCTCTACAACACATGTGTCATCTGCACTTCAATGGAATCCCTTCCCCTGATGCAGGAATGTGACAGACCCTGATCATTTTAAAAACAGTCAAAGGAATGAAGAGATGAACAATGAGACTATTGACCAGTGAACTGATTGAGACGTATGAGAAAACACAGATGCATTATTTGACAACAGCGGCTATGCTGTTTTTCAGATCATGTGCATAGCCAGAATTATCGAGTACATCAAATGCATCGCTGTAATTCTTCAACTCCCACTGCGAGATGCCTCCCTGGCCAAAGCCATTTGCATCTGTGATGTCATTGCTCCATGTTAGAGAAGTACTTTGAGCGCTGCCCTGAGGCCATGTATTTATCATGGCAGGACAAAGTAATACGCGGTGTGTGTGCTAAATCCTCTGCAAATGTCCTGATGAATATTTGTGCAATTTCCACGTCCAGTTAGATGTTTTGCTAAGCCAGAAACTGAAGATACTTCGATGTCCCAAATAATTGCACGAACCGTATGACCTTCCACGGCGCAGCTCTATGGCGTTGATGCTGCTTAATAGCATTGCTTTCCCATGTTTGCCCGTGAATGTTAACTAGCTGGTCAGGGTCCTGTTTTAGAAGAGCCAGAAGGGGCACCCTGTAATTGACACAGTCAGGAGGCAACAGAATGGGCAAAACAAAAGTCTATTCAAGGCCAAATCCTCTTATAGACTCACCCATCCCCCATTTAAAATAAAAATGAGGGAAAGTAAGAAATTATGAAGGAAAGAAAAAGAGAAGTGAATGTGGTTTAAATAAATGGCAAACCAGTCACAAAAAGGGCCTGAACTTTGAGGTTTTAATAATGCGTCATTCGTGTATATCAATGATTTTCTATCGTAAACACATGATTTGGGATATTTTGAATTATAAATCATTTGTTAAAGATAAAGTCTTAGGTCCCACACTTCTTTATTATTACAGTGATCTCAAACAAAGTGTCTCTGACCCTCAAAAGATTCACTCCATCACCTGAAGATGTGAGGCTTGCTAGCTTGCTTGTAGCCCAGCACAGCCGTTATTGTTCCTTAACAGCCAATAAATCCACATGGAGATGTTTGCTAAAAGCCGAATCTGGGTCAAAGGTCACCCATGCTATCCTTCGGCCCCCTCTCACCAGATGGCACCTCTAACTTTCCCAGGCTGTCATGTAGCAGCCAATGGCCCACCTCTACAGCACTCTTCCAAGTGCTCTTTATTCTTTGTGCTCAGCACACATAGGAATTATTCCTCTTCTGTTCTGGCTCTATAGGGAATTCATCTAAAGGTAAACTGGAATAGAAACCGATAGATTATGATTGATTTAATAGATTTCCTAGCTAGGGAATTATTTAAAATGAAAATTGTCTTTTCAGGTCATTTTAGTCAACAGTGAATCACTGTTTGAATAGTTTAAGAGGT
The DNA here is from genome assembly GCA_007224835.1 of Danionella cerebrum. Lineage (NCBI taxonomy): Eukaryota > Metazoa > Chordata > Actinopteri > Cypriniformes > Danionidae > Danionella > Danionella cerebrum. The sequence continues at coordinate 52,894 of SRMA01023990.1, forward strand.
ATCCACCAAACATGATCTGTTCCTGGCAGTGAATTGGTAGAAAGGTTTGGTTACAGATCCGAAGCATACAGCAGCTAAACTGAATGTTCAGTAACATCAAATGATAAACTTATACAAGTTTCATGTGTTGAGAATGTGAAGCTGAGAAACGTTGTTAGTTTGTCTGTATTTTGAGTCATCTTTACGCGTCGATTTTCATTGAATTTACACTGCAACTAGTATATCACTTTTCAGTTTTGTAATGGCTTGTTTCAATTCTGCTCGCTTTTAGGGGCTTTTCCATTGAATTCTCAACCCATGTTGTGGTCACTAACATCAGGCTAAAGGCCCCAACACACACTTTGGACTTGGGATCCACTCCATTCTTTGGATGGATTTTTAGCAGGGTTCTCTTCTTCTGGGTTGAGGAAATATTGTTGCAGTGAAGCTCTCTGCCTGAAGATGGTGGTAATGGTAAAGCAAATGCACTCTGCACCACACATGGAGACAGGATGGAAGAGGACGATGACAGAGAAAAGATCAAAGAAGAAAAAATGGATGTTGAGCAGTTTATACTTTGGGTTGCTGATCACAGGGAGCTGTTTGACAAAATAGTGGAGAAAAAAGAGGATTTGCGGCGCACTATTACTTTCCTGTTTCCTGTATTAAGTCGTCGGGTAGCGCCACCGAGTGGCTCTGTTACATCCTACTCATGTCATTAAAAAAGTCAGCTTTCACGTTGTGAAACTCTTTTTCATTGGTGAAATCTGTGATCTGTGACCTGTTGTGCCTGTTGGCGCCCATGGTTTTCAATCGAGGCATAATGTCACACAAAACTTTGGGCAGAAAATTCTGATCGGTGTGTATAGAGGCCTTAATGCATGCCAGGGTGAAACTTTTCTCAAACTTGAAAGAAAAACGTGACCCAATATTGTGCTGATCACTGAACATTGCTCACTGGAGCCTTTCATTTGGGCATAACAAGCTACTACATATACAGCATAAAATTACCACTCCTTCATGATTGCCATTGTTCTGGGTTGTGTGCTGGGGTTGTACTTTTCTGTCAAAATGAGGCGATCTGCAGCATTAGTGCTAAACCCTACCAAGCCAAGTCATCCTAAAATCCAATGAAAAAGTGACATTAGTATATGAGCATGAAGGTGGGACTGAAAATTGACTTGAATAGTGAGCTCGGCATAAAATGGTGTCATCTGGGTTTTCTGAAGCTATTTCCCCCTTCTTCCACTCCAACACCTCACAAAGTTATACATTGACTTCCGAAACTTGCAATATTTTATTTTGTTCCATCCCTGTATTTTGTTAAGCTATACATATAAAATAAAAATTCTAAATGAAGAAACATGCACACAATATAATATTAGCCTACAAAATCAGCACACCAAGCACAGCACATTATTTGTGCAAAGAAAAAAATAATCTGCTAAACTGTTATGTTTAATGCAAAATGAGGCAATATTATTGGAATAAAGCATTATTAATTGTGCATATTTTGACTTAATCTATGCAAATTAGCATCTAAATATTAATGTGACTTACTCCTACTCAATGCAAATATAAAATATTAGTGGCATAATCTCTTTTTGAACCATGACCAAAACGGAACAGTTAATATTAGCCAAATAAACAAATATCTGCTCATTTCAGGAACTCATGGTTGACAAAATATATAAAGAACCCTAAAATTGCTGTATTATCAGATCTACTCATTTTCTTAATCTTTTTAAAAGTCAGCTGTGCCTGATTTCTTTATAGCAGGGGTGTGAAACTCCTGGAGGGCTGGAACACCTAGAGGCATTGACCGAAGCTTTTAAATAAGCCTGTAGGACTTACTGGGCTGGATCAGGTGTGTTTAGCTAAGGTATACTGTAACTGTTCCCTCTAGGAATTTACGAATGAGTCTGACACCCCTGCTGTCTGGTGTTTCTCAGGTTGGAAACCACATCACAAAAACTATTAAAAAACCTTTTCACCGAACACAAAAACTCAATGTAAAGCTTCTAAAAGTAAAAGCAGGCCATACTGCTTTCTTAGACTGTCTTTATAGTACTGCTATTGCTCTCACGACGTGATGCATCCAGTGCTAAGCACTCTGCATAAAAGCCTACTTGCTGTAATGTGGTATTTTCTCCTTATGATTAACTCGCTTGCAAAGCAGCTTTTCCCATGCTAATGCCAAGACAGACTGTTTTACATTTCTAATTTGTCATTTCAATAGGAGGGGTAATAACTTGAATTGCCTACTTTAGGCTAAGCTCCTTATGTTCATGCGTGTCAAAGATTTTGTTTGAACTTAGCTACCCAGGTAAGGCAGTCTACTTCCAATGCAGTGTAAACAAAGAACGCGTTCACAAGCGTTTTCCTTCATGTTTCCTTATTTTTGGCAAGTCAAGATGGCTAAATGATTGAGCTTTCGTTTCCTACAGGTTTGTGATCCCAGAGCAGAGGTCCTGAGGTGAAACACTGATTTGTGAACTTGTCAGGGGGAATAGGAATGGTTGAAAGGCAACAGAAGCTAAGTGTGTCACCACAGCTCTGATTGAGCCATGCAGCACAGCAGGATGGAATGGCCCAGTCTCCTTTTTGATATTCAACCTCCCTCCTGAAACCAGGGCAAGCCTCTAGTGAACAACAACAAAAAAAAGAAGCCATTGGAAGAGAAAAGGAAAAAAGTACAAATGAGGTGAAACATAAACAGCCACCTCATTTTTATCTTTTTTTATTTTTTTCATGTATAATGAAACAGTATTTTCAGAGTTATACGAATAATGTGTTAGTAAATAAACAAAATAATCAATCTGTTTCAGTTAAATGATCACCACTGGTGTTAATGGTGTGGTGTTAATGGTGTGGCTATAAATGTGAGTTGCCCCCATGTCAAATAAGGGGATTTATTTAACTCACACATATTAACACTAGTGCAGTGTTTATATAAATCAATGACCCTGAAATCAGTAGTGTTCATGTAACACTGTGATTGTTGCTGTGTATGTAAATTTGGTGAAGATTTGGTGCCACCTCATTCAATCATTCATTTTTCAACCCGTTGATTCCCTTTTTGGGGTTTGCCGGTGCTAGTCTCCAGCGCACATTGGGCGAGAGGCGGGGGTACACCCTGGACGCCAGTCCATCGCAGTGGTGCTATCTCAAAAATAAATACATAATACAATTTCAAAATGCTCTCAGACCTTTAAATATCTACAGGGGTTATCATCCACACAATGGATGTACACACACACAGCATACATTCATTGATTTAGTAATATATACAGTGTTTTTGTTATTTTAAGATAACCCTCAAAACTTGAAATGCTGTCAGCATATGTCCTTCTGCTCATATGACCATTTTATTTTACAATATTGTCTTATTTTAGAGTTGTATTAGCCTGATTGATGGCTGAATGGCTTAGGCGGATGCTACAAAAAAGTACAGGAAAAAACAGTGAGCCCAGTTTACCTTTTGTACAGTGAGTTGTGTGACTACAAGTGCTACAGAAAAATTTTCAAGCAATGCATTTTAAGAAATCGTTTTCAGCAATAACATTACCCCACAGATCCAAAGGTTAAGTTCAATCAATAAATGCTGTCAACATATTCGAATATAAATCTCAGTTTTTTATTCAAATCCAGTTTTATTGATTAGTTTTACATTTGTATGCTAACGAAATATGAATGGTGGCATGAGTGAAAACAAAACTGCTTTGTCTAATAATGTGAGTGCTTTACATAATATAGTGATGTATCTAATAACACATAAAGATGTGATGAAGATCAAGCTTTGTGTTAATGCTACATAATTCTATTTAAATTTAAAAAAATGTATAAAGAAACTATACAGTAATTTTTGTGCATTGCATTCCAATGCAGATGTTAAGGGGGCAGAATGGCGGCAAATGGCATATTGATTATTCTAATGAGTTGGTTATCCCATACCTGAGAGTTGATGGTTCAATCACTGCCAGGTCCATTATGCCATTGTGGCCTTGAGCAAACAACTTCACCCACATTGCCCTGTATAGTTGTGTGTGATTGTTGGGGTGTGTTTGGTGGTGTACAGGATGTTGTTGGGGTGAAATGCCAGTAATGTTCTGTCAGACTGCAATTAGTAGCTTATCATCACCATTGTGTGAATGTGGAGTGATTGAAAAATACCCAGAAAATTGTAAAAGCATCTTGTATTTTTTTATTATTATTCATTTTAAGGGTTTGATATAAGTGTTTCTTGTGACTTTTGTCTCTGTGATTTCTAAAATAAAGTTGTCATTTTTTTCATTGATTGATTGATTGATTAAACAAACTTTTATTGTCATTGTGCAAGGCACATGTTCAAAACTAATGAAATGCAGTTAGCATCCAAACAGAAGTAGATAAGTGTCCTATGTATAATAAATAGTATATTTAGAAATGACAGAATGGTGAGTGAATACTGCACAGAAGGTGTAGTGGCATGTAAAATTGTAAATACAGTGGAACCCCGAGATACGAAATTAATCCATTCCGGGGTGGAGTTCGTATCTTGAACATTTCGTATCTCGAAGCAAGTTTTGCCTGTAAAATGCCTAATCCGTGCAACGGCTCTCAGAAACAACAGTATAAGTTCATAAAAAAATTGAAAATTTCTTCAATCCTCAAATCTACACATTCTTAATGTAATAAATGATAATAAAACACACGCAAAATACGTATTATGTACACAGATGTGAAACCTTACCTTGAGTAAAATGATTTGTCGGAGGAGGTGGAACGGATGGTAGAAAACATTACGGCACCACGTATGAAAGTTAACTTTCTTGAGATATTTCACGAATTACTTACACCAACATGGTTTCAAGCACACGCGGTGAAAATTATTTCTTTTATGACACCTTGACCCTAACTTTTGTTATAGCACATTATTAGTAATCGATACATAATGTTTCGCTCAATTTAAACCTGATTTAAAGTGTTGAAAGCAAATCAGCCCCTTTTTGCACTTTCACCACTTTTTGCAATGGGATAAAGGAGCGCCAGGACCTGGAAGTGGATAATAGAGCAGAACTGTTTGTGGTTGTTCGTATCTCGGAGCAAAACGAGACCTTTCTTATCTCAAACATTTCGTAACTCAAAGCATTCGTATCTCGGGGTACCTTTGTACAGAGATGAACAAATAATGGTATAAATGTAAATTATGAAATAATTGACAGTATTATGATACATCTGTGTAGACAGTTATTATTAGTGCAAAGATGCATGTGGATTAATTGTGCTAATAACTTTTAGCACGTAAAACAAATCCTGTGAACAATGGACAGGGAACATCCTGCTCTGTTCCTGTAAAAGTGAGAAAAGTGTCCTTGCTGAGAGCAGGGGCTCTTTCTGGGGCACTATGGCCCAGCTCAATCTTAGTTTAATTTTAAACACGCACGATTATGATGACCACACACAAAATAAGTATTAGTATACGGAAATTTTATCAAAATATGTGATTTTCAGATGTGGAAACCCCTTTGCGCATGCACCCACCCATGTCCCAGGATTGATGGCATGTAACACCCCCTGGCTGGCACTCAAACCAGCAAACTACTTGCTAAGGGGCAGTATTGTTGACTACAGAGCTACTGCCAAAAAAATAAACAACAGCCATGTCATTGAGGTTTTCACAGGACGCTTTACAGTACTGGCAAAAACACCACAGTGAAAAGCAGGACTTCTTTGAGTGCAAACCATAAATTACAGACATGAGAATTTAGTGATTGATGATTTTTGTTGGCAGGGAAAGAAAATCTGAGGGTCAGACCCTGAAATGTAACTTGAAGGTTTCAGCAGAGGCCTTGATGATTTGATAATTTATTCTGAAGTCTTAAGGCCAAGGTTGTAGACACATACTCTAAACAGAGCTCTCATATAAACTCAACACCACGTCCCGCTCGCTTATTCCCCAGATTCAAAACAAATAGGCTAAGAGAGGCATTTTATGTGGCTTTACAGTACTGCATGTTCCCCATAACAACACTTCAGTTTTGGTGAGGCCTGATGTTGAAGAATTAAGAGACTGAAGAAATGAATCAATATTGTGGCCAAGGAAGTGAGACACGCTGCCAAGAGAGGTGGCACATTCTATGTGTCTTATTCAGGCTGTAGCGGGGAGAGTGAAAAGACAAATTGTCCTTTTAAGGATATATGTTTTGACCCCTTGGGACTGTCCACAATGGTAAGCTAACCTACAGTTCAATGATAAACCACAAAGGGGCGCACTGTTTAAACCTTTTGTAAAGTTATTTTTTTAGAAACATGTAAGTCACATCTACTTAAATGCAGAAATCTGTTCAATATGGTTCATAATACCAGATTTAAAAAAATATGTTTCCAGTTTAGAAAATCACAATAACAATTCCGGTTCCCTGAAGTTAATAAATTGTAAATTGTACTGATGATTATTGTTAGAAATAATAATCAATGCTTTTAAACAACATACTGAAGCAACACATAAAAAGATAACTATACAGTGATAATTTTTTCTACAGTTAACAATTTTAAATTAGATTTTTACCTTTATGATTGTTATCAGCTCAAAATTTTGGTGGTAGTTTCATTTCAGCAGTGTACAAAGTTATGTGCTGTAGAGATAAATAGGTAAAGGCACAAAAAATGTGCCATGAAGCACCGTTGCAAAAAAAAAAAAGTTGATTATAAACGTGCATTTTTTTCCCCAGTGGAAGACTTAAGAATTCAACTCAAAGTTTAAATTGTCCTAAATTAAAAAAATAATATTTTTTTTAGTACATCTTCTCAGGAATCATAAAACAAATCTGTGCACAATGTTGCAGACATTATTACATCACAGTGAATTAAAAAAAAATTAATTAAAAGTAAACTTCACATTGGAATGTCAACTCAAACAGGTTTTTTTTCTCACACACAAAAAAAAAGGGCCCATTTTCCAAAGAAAATTAAAATGGTGTCCACACAAAAACTCCATAAACCGCTATAAAGACTGTACAAAAACAAAGGTAGCAGTCGATTACTGCCTGATGAAAAACAGATAAATACATACTATATGTCCAATACAATAGCACCACTGTACTCATTTCCTCCTCTTTTAGACTGGTCTTTGTAAACAAAGCAGCGACGCCAAGCACGGGGCATGACAAACTTTACCTCTAAAACTCAAGAAAAAAACAGTTTTCACTGTTCACAATGTAAACCGAGATCACAGTTTTCAAATGACACACCTTTGCCGTTTTTGACCCATGCATTAGCTCGGCGAATATAACCAAAGCGAAGAGTATTATTTAAATCTGACTGTATTAACATTCTCTGCGTTGAAAAAGTTGCTTAAAACAAAATCATTGCTGCTTAGTGAAAAACAGCGTTGCTAGCTTTAGCTGAGTTTTGAAACATGGTTGGTGGTTAAGTTGGTTATTGGCTAGTCAAAGCTGATATAAAATACACTGAAACAATAAGCCATCATTTAATTTTGTTTCTCATCTCATCATTTGTTACTTTGTCAGCCTTCCTTTTAATATTGGATGTTTCTTTTAATATTTTTGGTGTGAGCCTCTAAGCCTTTTTTATCAGTAAACACTTCAAAACAAAACACAAATTAAAGGTAAAATGATCCTTGTTTGTCTAGACATGAATAACCACAAAAAATGAAAATCCCATGACTAGGAAAGGAGCAACCCAAACACAATTGTCATGATTTCTGCCAGAGCATTTAATAATTTCGTGAAATTATATATTTTTTTGTTTAATTTTCTTGTAAATGCTTCCATTCTATAAACAGATTTATTTGATGTTGTTATGAGATGTGATATGATTTACATAAATATTATTTTACGTAATTAGAATTTAAAACTAGTCCGTGCAGACCCTAACAACAAACTGTTGAGGTATTTGATTACTATAAAACTTTCTGAAAAGTCTTTAGATAGACTTTCAAGAAGAAAAGGTATAAAATCAATTTATTCTATGTATTGAATACATTGTTTTGTGTTTCAAAAATGTAAATAGTCAAAACCACCAAACCTACCATTGCTCCTCCTTTTTATAAAGACGATCTCATCTCATCTTTTTCTTGAGTTTCTAATTATTATTTTTGTCAACGTTGGTGAAGTAATTTGATTTAGTCATGTTTTCAGAGGAAGGCAATTTATCTTTGGTGAAAAACTGCAAGTCACATGTATAGGGTGTATAAGATATAAACAGAAAGAGAAAGGAAGCCTCAGCCACTCTTGGGCTGTGTGGGTAGAGTGCTGTGTGAAAAGGGCTTCAGCCTTTGGCTCTCTGTGCATTTTAACACACCATAAATCATTCTCCAAGCCGTCCCATGTATTCCGTGAATGATATATTTTATTTACACTACAGAGGAAAACACACATGGTTGTTATTAATCATCTCCCACCTTTAATAATGATTCAACTTCCACTCATTCATCACACAACTTCTAAGCTCAGCTTAACACTGGAATCAAAACAAGAGAGAGAGGGAGAAAGAGACAGATGAAAGAAAACAAACAGTGCTGGATAACAAGCAAGATTTTTCAGAGGAACAAAGGCACTAATGGCACCAATTTCTAGTGTGGGTACAATGACAATAAAATACATTTAGTTCGCTGCTTAGCTCTTTATTTAACCTGAAATGAGTGATTACTATACTTGGATGTAATAAGCCTTGCCGCAAACCAACATTTGCCCTTTTCAATTTTTTTTTTATATATTAATTTTTTTATGTTCGGTATGAATATAGATGCACAGGTTCATGACTGGTCAGAGAACCTTGAATATAGGTTAAGTTTTACCTTTTGTTGTAGTGATGTGATGTAATTCTGTTGCCTGTCGTATAATTCATCTACTAGCTCTGCTCGTCTGAGAGAATCTCATGCCTCTGTTGCTATATAAATCGCTCTAGTAATCAACTTCCATTTGAAGCTAATAATATTTAAAAAATATGAGTATCACAAAACTAACAGAGAAGAAAAATGTTGATATCATTATGTCAACAACTCAAATAGTGATTAAATGTTTTTATTTTTTCTGAAAGACTCTAAATTGAAGCCACCAGGAGGCCGTTGAAATAAAGACAATCAAGCAGATCGTACTAACAGCTTGTGCTCCTCCCTTCTTCCTTACAGAAGCATTCTCCCACGAAAAAAACCTGTGTTACAACAGATTGATTTAAATGTCTGTGTGTTTTCCAGTACCTCTGTGGCAGACTCAACAAAAGAGATGAGTTTACAATACCACCCCTTACATCGAGTAATTTATGGCATGGCATGCACTCAGCAAAGTGCAGCAAAAGGCACCTGGCGGAACACAAAAAAAGAGCACAAAACACCAGAGAGTAAGATTTGCCTTGCAGAATAAAGTGGAGAGTAATTGAAACACAGCAGAAGTGAGCGTCAGATTATGTTGTGGATGCACTCTGTCGTGTCATAATGGAGCTTGTCCCCTGAACCGCAAAACTATGTATGTCTAATGGAGCAAAAACCGCTCCACATGAAACAGCCATCTCCACCTTCTGAAGACACTATAGCTATCATAAAGCAAGCTTGAAGTAATAGCAAAAAGATTTACACAGGTCCTGCTAATGCATGCTAAGGAGGTTAACTGCTGTGTTTCTTGACAACAGAAAAGGCGGATGCATCTAACAAGGCTGCTACTGCATTTATAGTCTTTCTATCAGGATGATTGCTCTTCACTGGCTGTGCCATAAAGATTTGCTTGTAATATATAATGGTGAAATATGACAGAACCGTTTGAGAAGAACATTCACCTCATACTGACAATAAATGGAGTGAAAATCACTCATGCAGTTTATTTCAGCATATTCAAGTACTGTTGCTAAGGGTGATGATGTTCTTTATGCCACATCAATTGAAACCTATTAATGTGAGCACTTTTATGCAAGTTTAAAGTGAAATTGCCTTTTAAACTGAATAATTTTAACCAAATCAACTGTAAAACATTTCAAATGCTAGCCGAAAACAAATAAATCAATTTTTTCAACAATATGTAAAATAAAATTTGTAAAATATTTAGTCCGTAAAATTTTGACATTAGAGACTCTTTCTTAATGTATCACTCTGATCTGACTGAAAACTGGATTCTGATTGGCTGACATGTGTTTATTAAAAGTATAAAGCAAAACAGGAAGCATCCGAACAGTTGATTTACATTGCTATGGCTACGTTGATGAACATAGTAGCAATCAGTTGAGAATAACAAACAGTGATTTTGCTAAATTTAACCCAGAATTGGCTAAAAGCCCAGCAGTGCAAGGAACCCGCAAGAGAGCATCCACATCAGTTGTGTCACTTTTACCTTACTCTCCATTACTCCAGTCCTGTGAAGGCCTTGACAAGGTACTGTTGACTTTTAAAGCACCTTTTAGATAATATATGAGTAATAACAGTGGTGTAAAATGTTACACAACAAATATTTTGAAGAGACACGTGCCATGCAGAACCAAAGAGAGCAGATGGTTCGAACTACCAATCATCACAAGTATTCCCTAATAAAAAACCAGGCATGCCTTCGAATGTTCTGTCATGTGACAAAGCTTCAATTTCTACCAAATAACTTTAAATTGTTCAGATAATTGTGTTGTACATGTTACAGCTCAATGTATACATTTTTAGTTTTCTGAACTTACAATTTTTTGGATAAAAATTGTAGACATTTGAATTGCTTAAACTGTAAAGCAATTTTTTGAGTTGTAAAATAGCAAGAAATATGGGCCCAATCTGGCTGAGATGTGGGATTGTTGGCCCTTCCAGGGTTGACCGCAAAGTAACATCAAACCATGCAGATGAGCATTAATTTTACTTTTATCTATTAGTGACCCTTGACTGTTTTCATCCCCTTCCCATGGCAGCTCAGTGGAATTAGCCTAGCTATTCACAAAAATTACATTCCAACAAAATGTCCCATAATACTGACAAATACCCATTTACATGTTTTTTCTTCCTTTCCCACTTTTGACTACTCAAATTTGGTCTCTCCCTTATTTGTGCAGATGATGTATTGAAATCCATGAGCCTATAATCCTATTAATACAGCTTTTGTCCATGTTACATTTATTTTCCTCCTAATCTCCTGCCCTCTCTCTCCCTCTCTCTCTCTCTCTCTCTCTCTCTCTGTCTCTCTCTCTCCTCTTGTCCCTTGGCTGACCCCAGCCCTCATAATTTCCTTTCTGAGCTGAGAGAAATTCAGATGGATACCCAATATAATGGTCATTGCGGGTTTCATAACAAGCTTCCTGATGGTGTGATCAAGGGCTGTTTGGTTTAAAAGACCACGTCAGCCATCTTCTTGAACTAAGGGCAGCTATGCTCATGCCAGACCGGAGAGAGCTGGATGGGAATGTTTACAGTGTCATTCTGAGAGACGCTATCAATACTTGACCTATGCTATGATATGACTACTACAGCGTGAGCCAAATAGCTGCATTTTTCTGTGTGTGTGAAGCATTGAGACACATATTTTTTAAAGGTTTATATAAGCATGGGATTAAAATGATTTGTGTACAGAGTGAACTTAAAAAGGCACGGTGCATGATAGGAGTATTTCAGAAGAGCAGAAGAGAACTCATTTTGGAAAAAAGGTATTTAATCCTTTAACTTGATCGCCCGTATGTCTGCACAGCCAATGGATACCCTACAAAAATATAATCTTAATGGAAATCCTTGTCATGTACCCCAGACGAAGTTTAGTGTTGGAACTATAAGCGCCTACCCAAACCGACTATTCATAAACCAATAAGTTCCACAGCCAAATCCACATGAATCGTTTTCAAATTCTTCAGATGTGCACAACCAAGCTTACTGTAGCAATCAGTCCACCAAGAATGGCTGCATTTTCACAGACCTGGATCACTTCCTGGCATAGGGTGATTTAACTGGCATCTTTTCTTATGTACTTATTATTATGCTTATAAACTCCTACATGTAACTTTATGTGTTTAACAGGGTGAAAAACAAAACAAGCAATTTGTATTAAGTCCTTATTTCTCTTTTAAAAGTATAGAGAGTATCTAAGAGAATTGCACAAGAAGGAAGTCCAACAAAAGGAGTATTGCATTGCTGCAATCCAACATGGCTGTTGTAGCGTTGTGCTTGTTGAATGTTCTCATCGAAAATCACTCCAAGCCTGATAATGAGGGCAAGATTGTTGAGGACTGCGTAGTTGTAAGTGTTGCAGAACATTGGGATTGGCTGGGATAACCAGCAGCTCCTTCTTTGCCATGATGAATTGGAGGTGATTGGTCTCCATCCATGTGTCATTCAAACAATCTCTTATGCAGGTCATAGAGCAATCGTGATGGAAGAACAGGTAGGAATGAGGGAAATAAGCATAACAATGTGAGGTCATGTCAGTGCATTATTGGACCTGAGGAAGTGGTGTATGTCGGTAAACATGGTAGAGGTGGAGGACAGATAAAGGTAGAGACAAAAACAGGAGTGAATTTATCACAAAATGAATTATCTTTGTCAAAATGATGAGGTTCCAACCAAATCCAGCTGGATCAAGACGGAAGCGGCTCAAGACTACTGTACAATAGTACAATTACAGGAGAAAGTAGAAAACAGTGTATGATAACTGGAGTACAAGACAAATAGACTACTAAATAAGGTAGAAATATTGGTAGAAATAAGTGTAATCACATGCCTAAATTAGTACATTAAATGCCTATGAACCAACTTTGTAAAAAGAGTGTTATTTTAATCTGACTGTATTAACATTGTCTGCGTTGAAACAACTCAAAGTTGCTTAAAACAAAATCATTGCTGCATAGTGAAAAACAATGTTGCTAGCTTTAGAAACATGGTTGGTGGCTTAAGTTGGTTATTGACTGGTCAAAGCTGAATTGAACGGGTCCACATGTTCTAAAACACAGCTTAAACACGTTATCCTGAAGCTTCAACTGAGGTGTCAGAATTTACAAAACAACATTCACAGAGTTAAATCAACACTGTCAATGGTGTTGATCTTTAAAAACACCGCCCAACCACCAAAACTATGAATAAACACCTTGTTCAGTTTTAACATGGACATGGTTGTTACTACAGTGTCCATTGAGTTAGATTTAACATCTGAGCAGTGTTTATAAAGGTCCACAACATTGTCACCAGGAGTGTTGATTTATCATTGTGAATCTTACTGTGTAAAACCACAAGTTCTGGAACTAATTATTAATATCTGATTCAGCTGACCATTTTGAAATGAAAATAGTGACATCAAAAGTAAATATCATAGCTTCTGGCTGTAACTGAAAAAAGAATGAGTTCTGATGTAACAAATGGAAGAGAGGAGAGAACATGGAAGCCCTCATTAAAACATCTCCAGTTGCACTGCAGGGAAAAAGTCATCTGAGGTGCTCAGGGATGTTAATAGAGATCAAATGAAAAGGTAGAGTGGAAAAAGAAGCAGGTTCATTACTGTGGTAGAGGGTAAAATATACAGATACCCTACTCATACAGAGACAGCTCTAATGGGTCAAGCAGCTAATGAACATCAGACAGACAGGCAGTGATGAAGGGAAGGAAAGGAAGCTGAGAGACAAAAAGATGGACACTGAGCCAGAGCCTTTGAAGATGTTTGGGTCACAGCAGCCAGCTTAATGTCCTTGCTCTCATTGCCATCTAAATTTCATGATTATCGACTCTATGCTTGGAGATTTTGTTAAAAGAGCTGATCATGACTTGAAAATGATAATGGAAGTGGTTATTAAATCCTTTGCGCGTGTTCTGGAAGGGAACTTCTGAATTGGCAAGCTTCTGCATTTCCTTATAATAAGTCAAGATTTACATATTAATAATATCCATCATGAAAGTATAAAGTTCTGACGCTCTGCATCAAATAACAGAGAACATAGATACAAAAATACTATTCCATGTAAATCTTTATAACTAGACTCTTTTATTACCAAGATTAAAAACATATATCTTACACAAATTAAAAGGCATGAAAAAAATAATACGGTGGTTAATTTGAAGAAGCTCTCAAAGCTCTACAATATAGTACTTGCTGTAACAAATTGCACATTAAAGCGAGTATTTACAAAAATTATGGAAAGAGTATTGAAATCTTTTGAAAGTAACACTTTATATGATTGCAATGATGTCAAATATTACTATACATTCACAAACCAGAATCAGATGAAAAGAGGTTTTGAAGAGTTTAAAAATGTAAAAAAAACTACATTTTAACAATAGAAAAACAACCAACATAGCATTGAAAAGATGTAAGAACATGTTTAAATTATTTACATGATCTATCATTGCTTTTTCTCCTCTCCAGTGCTTCATTACAACTTAACTTCTCAAACTGTACATTTCTAATAAATCTTCAGTTGGAGATGATAAACAGATTTTTATAGAACATGTAGTTAGAACAGATGTTAGTATCTGTTTAACTCGGAACAGGGCATTTCCATAAATATCATGGCCACCTCATGGAAACTGATTTCAGCTCCTGTGTAGCTTGTTGCATTTATAGCACATTACTACAGAGGTCTGATATCTGCATGCGACATGTATCTATAACTCTAGTCACTTTGCTGTTGCTGGCAGTGATGAAGGGCCCTTTAATTTTCCCATCAGCTCTTATATGTCAAAAGATCCAGCACTATTTGTTTTCTCGGTTCATGGAATGGAATGCAAATCTATTGAAATAGTGTTGTCTTGATTTGAATCTTTGGAAACAATCAAGGGTCCCAATAGAAGACGAAGCACATACTGAATTGTCAGATCGTATCCTAGCTCCTCATCTCAGTCGAAGTTCCCTGGTTTAGAAAGAGGTATCAGGTATTCTAAAGGGCAAGTCGTTGAGGATGCTTGTATGGTCTCAAAGAGCAAACTATTTTACAACAAAACTCAGTTTTTCTCTCTGATTGTATGTTGAGAGAAGGGAATGATGATCCCTCTCAATATTTTTGTTTTCTCTTTCTATAGAAGTGCCTCTGCTGCTTTTCTCTTCTGTTCTGAGATGCAAAACTCTCCAGTCAGAGAGACAGAAAGTCAAGGCTGCTTTTGCACAAATCCCTCCTGTGCCTTGAAAATGAAACAGGGTCAGATGTCAGCCAGCAGTTGCACACAAAGCTACAATAAAAGTGCCAAAAATACAGCATATTCTCTCTCAGTGTCAATCCAATGTTTCTGTGAAAAACTTACTTACTAGAATTTTATTAAAGTAATGCATGTATTCATAAAAGTAAAGCAAATTCCACCCGAAGATCAACTCAGTGTCTTTTAAATTGGCAGTGTGTTCTAGCTGTGATGGCTTCAAAACTTTGAATAAATCCTTACCATGTCAACCTAAAAGTATGAGCCTAATTGATTTTTCCTACACAGTAATAAAAAGTATCTGTGTTTGATGCAAAGGCACACATTTTATCCACGTAGAAAAGCTGTCTAGGTTTCCACAAGCGTGTAAAGTTCTATGGTGAATGACTAAGTGTCTGGTAGTAGTGGAACACATCCTCATTTCAAACAGAACAGATCTGCGCCTGCATGTTCAGAAAAAAAGCACCATAAAACCTTGCCTTTACTGCTTATAGCAGTATCTAGCTTATGAGTATCGTAAAAGGATGGTAATTCATCTATAAAGGAATAAACTCCAGAATAAGGAGAACATATATCCTGTGTAACAATATACCTCTCTGGAATAGATTAAACATGACAACATGATTTACAAAGTTCAACTATAAATTACCAGAATGTACAGCAGGTAGACTATTTGAGTCGGGTGATACGGAAGACTTTATCCTGCAGTGGCCGTTCGCAATGTCCGACATCAAGCATAAAGGTCCTGCCATAGTGTCACACGACACACTGTATCATTCTTGCCTTAATAAAGGCTTTGCCGGCAGTCGGGCTTCAGAGCACAGGCAAAGTTATGGAAAATATTTCTCTCCCAAGGACATGGCACCAGATGTGCAAAGACTTATGGGAGCAATCATAGGTGGCCAAGGCTCGGCTGTGAGGCCTTATTAAGTTAGGCTGCAATCCAGCACCTTCAACTTATTAAGCTGTCAAGAGTTGCAATGATTAAAACCAAGGAAAGGTCATGAGCAGACCTTCGGCATTGTGCAAGGGCTGGTATTTTCTTTAGTAGTGCTGGTCCTAATGAAGACATTTTACACTTGCAGGTGGGATTTGATGAAATGGCTCTTTAGCAATGAACTCCTTTTCTTTCTCTTCTCCCACTTTTTTATGTCTGGAAATCTTCAGAAGTTCTTTTTTCTTCCTCTATTTCTCATCGAACTTATTCTGTGAGACAAGATGAATGGAAGAAATTGTGAGACCTGAAAGAAAACCAAAATCCATCTTTCATTTGGTATTCGTGAAGCAGTTTTACTCTGATGGTTTTCCATGCGATCATCCGCGGAGATCAAAGCCAAAAAGACCACTGTTATAATTACCGGCTCCATGTGCAAATGCAGAAACGTTTAACACGGGCACAGTGTCTCCTAAATATGAGCTGCCACATTCTGCTGATGAGCGGATTTTAACATCTGCTGGCTTCATACAGTCTTCTAGCTTCCTAGCGTCGAATACGGAGATTAAAGAAACACAGACATCCGCTGAGAACATTATTGAGAGCTGCCACATACCGTATATTCTCACACGAGTCATTGATATATTCACCTGCCAGGTTGGATGGTGAGGTAGTCTTAGCAGATAAATGTTAAGTTGTGTAGAAAGGGCAGCTTGTTTGCCTGAAAGGTAGAGAATAGGTATGGGGCTGTATCTATTACAACATGACTTTTTTTTTTTTTTAGCCCAGAAAAGCTGTCAGTAACACTTTCACCTGTTCGTCTAGGCTGATCGCTCCCTGAAACTAGAACAAACATTACAACTCCTAGAAGGAGCTGAACTATTCTACTTCAGAAGAGGTGGCTTGGTCTCATTGTCTAGTCACTCTGGCTATTACAACTGTGTATATTGTTGAAACATAAGGTGAGAAAAGGAGGGCTCAGAATGTGCCTGTCTCATTTCAAAGCGTGCCCTTGACATCTTTGTAGATTGGCTTTTTTCTCTATTTCCTGCATTGCCCAGGACACTGCTACAGCTGCAAATTGCCAATGACAGATATGCAAAATGGGGGTCATACAAAGTTCTCTGCCATTTTATAAAGGAGACACATAGACTGGGTGTCTGTCAGTTTGCTAGAGGTGGTATGTGACCTCTAAAAACTATTTTCGTATACTGAAATATGTATCGAATTGCACATATTGCTGTATCTCCAAATGAGAAATCCCATGTAGCAAGAACTCATTTAGCTCTTCTTGAGGCTAGTGTCGCTGTCAAAGTTGAAATGAGAACAAGCAAATGTGGTTTAGGGGCACACTGTTTCCATCATTGTCTTTCAAAAGTTTCTTGCACCCTCTGAAATGGCAAATGCTTCTTTAAATACACTGGGAATAACTTCTTGACACACAACATTTGCAAACAGCTGTCAACCAAAAAAGAAATTCAGTATTCATGTATCAGTTAATGTTCTCTTCTTTAAGGTTATAGTGACCTATCTGAATGCTCCGGGATCTTCGCATATAGCGAAAGCCTCTGAGATGCCCCCTTCCTTAGGCTTCAAATGTCCTAATTACTCCTGTGTGCCTCACAGGTCAACCCTGGCTTTCCGTTCTAGCCTGGCACCATAAGAGTATTCTCTACTCCATTAGCATGACATTTCAATGCACAGGGCTAAATGTTCCTACTCCTTAAACTCTCAGCCTCCGAGGATTCTGTGGCCTACATAAAAGACCCAGCTTAGATGTAAGCTTCTGTTGGGGAGAAATGGAAAAAAATCTGAGAGCAAAATGAGAAAAGTTTGTATCAACTGAGAAATAGAGCAGTGACTGTTGGATTTGTGTAAAATGTGTAATACTGTGATGCTAGAGAAAGATCAGACTTGGCATGTTAGAGAAAATGTATCACACAAAAATAAAAAATATCTTTAATGGTACTAAACACAATTTAATTGAAATTATTTGCTCTGTTAATCAAAATAAAAACAAAACTAATTTTAAAGCTGACATAATTTCGCTTTCAGATTTGTAAGCTAAAGTGTGTTCTAGTTTGAATGAAACGAGAGCGTGAAGAGGGATCACTTTGGTAAATTGATATTTCTGTCAGATTTTGTTCCTTCACCAAAAGTAACAAACATTTTACATGCGGAGGCTTCTGAGAACAGAAAGTTTGTTTTTTTTCAATTTTTTCAATTTTTCAAAAAAATATAAATATTGTTTTTATTCAAGCATAAAGAAACAAAGAAATAACTTACATTTTCTGATAGATACTGAATGCTCTGTTGTCTTAGGTCATTCTCTGTTAGCATTGCATTTGCATTTAAATGGCATCTCTAGCTCTCTTCACTGCCTGTGAAGTCGGTAATATTTAACGTTTTGCTATAATAATAAAAAGAAATAAATGAATTAATGATGGGACCCAGTTCCCCAAATAAAAACAATGAGGGAGTGTTGTCCAGCACTAATAATTAAACTTTTTACGTTATTTATATTTAATAATATTTTATTTTATTTAATAAAACATTTCTATTGCTTTTTCAGGCCAAACAAATAAAATTTAAAAAATTAATATTTTTAATTTGATTTAATTTAACCCCTGAAAATAATCTGTGTTGATACCTGCTTTGTGACAGTCCCAACCCGTAATAAAACATTTAACCTAAAATCATACTCAAAATTAATATTAAATCATTGCAAATTACAAAATCATAGTCAAACATTATGTAAAAAATAGAGAATTGTAAAATAAACAATTTTTTTAATTTTCTATAGCACTATTCGTTTGTTAAGAGTGTGAACCGTTGGTGTGTCTCCATCTGTCTCAATAGACCCGATGCCACAGGAGAGACCAGATGAGTATGATTTGTTGAATGCTGAAAAAAACTTGCTTTCCGATTCTAGTGAAGCGGATCACCTTGTTCTCTTTGCTCACAAAAGTATAATCTGTCAGCTGTAGCCGTCCATTATCTGTTCTTTCTTCCTCTCTTTTTCTTCTTTCAGCTCCCAGGATACATCAACGCACCTGAATGCTCTATACCTGACAGAAATTGCCTGAAGAAATCTGCTCCCCTTCTGGTCCCAAAAATGCAACAAAAAAAGCAGCAGAAGCTGGTGTGGTAAATGTTCACAACTTACTCATTCTTCCATTTAAAGACAGCTCATAATGTTTCTTAAGCTAGCACTCAAGCTTCTTAACAATGTCCAAAACAGCCATTTCAACTCGGTGAAAGGGGAGTTGTGTGTGTTTCTAAATCTATGCTGTGATAGACTTAAGCAGACCCCAGAGTCACCAGAAATCACAAGAGGCAGACACCGGGTTACTGGTTAAATCACAAGGCATCTCAACTAAAGAAACACGTAAAAGAAATGTTATATGGCTGCATTTGAGGTCTTAAAAATGTTGCAGAGAAGAAAAACCTCAAATCCACATTTATAGGGGACCTGCAAGCTAGATATACATACAGTATAAGACAGGAAACCGTCTGGGATGCCAGTCCTAATGCAGCTGGAATGACAGAGAGGAGAGAGTATCCCTCGTTTTCTTTTCCCTTCTTTCCTCATCACCATCTGTGCCATCCGAGAGCTCATTATAGAGTAAGAGCTCTGGAGGAACAAGAGAGTTGAGGGGTTTCTGCAAAGCAGTAAGCCACACTGCATCGTTATTGACACTTGCAGCCACTCTTGCCAGCTTCCCAACTATTCCACATTACTTATCTTCATGAATCCAAAGACTTGATCACAGATAATCCTGTACAAACAGAGCCACTAATGATTCACTAATGACTTCATACACATCTCAAATGGACGAAGAACTTAGAAAACTCCTGCTTAATCACTTTTAGCCCTGTAACGCTAATAAGATTTCAAATCCCCATCCACTCCAGAAAATGCTTTGAAACAAGTCAGGCTTATAATGATAGACCGGATCAAAAGGTAACCTTGTGCACATCACCTATTGCGGCAAGGCCCGCAGAACAATGCAGAGCTCTGCTGCATAACAAAAGCACGGAAGAAGACATGAAATATATAAATAACACGGCCAGGTTCACTCTAAGTTCAGCATCGGAAGGCCAGCAGTAAGACAGGAGAGCAGAAAGAGAGAAAGCATAACAGGGAAAACTTTTCCCTCTCCTCTCAATGGAGTCATGCCCCCTGCTCTAGGTGTTACTAAAATGATTAGCTGCCAGCAATCAGCCTGTCGCCGAATCAGCTTTGAATCACTCCGGGTCGACTTATCACATGACCAACAGACGCTTGCTGTCAGGTAAGAGGCACGTTTTTCTTGAATAATTCTCCAGAAGGGAGTGATGAGTTCATAGACTGCTTTAGTTGGCACCCAATTGTGGGATTTGCTGACATATAATCGTTTTAGTAGGGCTTGCTATGGATTGTGTAGCGTAGACAAGTGCAAAAATGCACTCATTGGAAGTGAGTAGACAGGATGAGGTCAGTGAGAGAGCTTCCTGGTTTCAGCGTTCACCTCACCCAGGGTTCATTGCTTGTAGCAGCAGGGCAGGGTGGGTTTGAGAGTGGGTACTGGTGTATGTGCTCTACGCCATCCAAATTACACATCACATCTCCTGGGTCTGCTTTTCAAATACGTCGGATAAAAGAGTGTTTTCTCTGGCAAGTTTTTATCACATCACCCTTTGCTGTGGTTTAGCACATCAGTGACCCACCAGCAACCTCTGCCATTGGATTTACTGACTCCTACCATCAAACCTAGCCTTGCTTGAGTTATTGGGTTAAAGTGACTTCTATTCCAATAATTTAAGCCATAAGTTAAGCGTTTTTATTTATTGAACATGCCAAAATAAAAGGGTTAATTGTAACTGATGATCAACAGTAAAATGGCATGGGCAAAAACAGCTGTGAACAAAATGCTAACAATGTATCAACCCACTACGTTGTTATTGATCTTTCATAGGTACAAGCCTGTGCTAAAAAATGATATATATTTTTAGAATTACCTATAAATTCAGCTGCTGCCAGGGATTTTGTTCGGTTATAATCAAAAGTGTAATCAACCAATTAAAGAAAAAGGAGATAATGATTGCTAATGTCACAAATAGGGTGAAGCCCAGTCATGAACTGAAGTTGAAAAAGATGTGCAGGGGGATTTAAAACTACGAAGGTGTGGTTGAGGAAGACTGTTTCTTATTACGGCAAGTAACAAGAAGTTATACAGCATTGAAACACAGAAGTTATACAGCATTAACAACATCTCTCCCGGACAAAGATGTAAGACACATCAAACATATTACAATTTAAAAAGAGCATGATGTGCAATATCATTGGTGTCCAGGAACACTTATCTACTGTAAATAGAAATATTGTCAGAAGTGGTCTTCATGGTTTCAACGAAAAAGCCATCCCTCCAACATGAGAACAAGGTCAAGAGACTCAAGAATCCAAGAAAACAGGGAATGTGTTGCACAAAAACTGCAGCAGGTGCTCTGGACTGATGAGTCAAAATTTGAAATGTTCCAGTTTGTAGTCTTAATGTATTGGAGCTTCGAGAAAATGTTCAGAAATTTTATTTTTTATAGATGTTTGTAGATTTCAGAAACAAAAGGTACATTGTCTGTTAAGATCAATGGGATTTTTCATTTTCACGTGTTCAGTTCTCGTGAAAATACGCAGAGACAGCAACTCTATGTATTTTAACATTTTGCAGTGAACAGCAAACATCAGATGCACAGAGGAAGTTGGTAACTGGTGCTGTGCCGGTGGTAACACCAAAAATTGATCTTATTTTCATTCAGATTTTCGTTTTATTCAGATCGGATTTAGTTTATTCCAACATTCTTTTCTGAAAGCATTCTTTGTTCGTAGCAGTGAACAAATTTTTGCTCAGTACTGTATGTATTGCTCTTCTAGTGCTATACAGTGAGTGTTAAAAGAAACTTGTCACATCCACCTTGGTTCATACTCTTACTTGTTTGCCATTCTGTCACTTTGAATTGTTGGCAAGTGGCACCAATACAGACTGGCATCAGGCCCCCAGGGGTGCTATAGTTTCTCTCACACTCTCTCTTCTGCTCGCTCAGCTATCACAATTATCATGCCACAACCACTCTGTGTTCATTGGAGGTCACCTCAGAATGACAGCTGTCACTGCTCTCAGATTACCCGACCTGTGAGAGAATTAAAGACAAATAAACCCACAATAAAGGGTGTGTGTGTGTGTGTGTGTGTGTGTGTGTGCGTGCGTGTGTGTGTGTGTGTGTGTGTGTGTACAGCACCAAAGGCAGGAAAATATCTTAATTGTCCCATGATGTCAAATACACATCAGACCAATGAAAAAAAAATCTGCCCATACTATGTTCACCACCATAAAGTTACTATTCATTCTTATTCTTTACAATGTTAATTCGAATTAGGTTGATGTTGGTCCAGCTCAAATTTAAAGATGCCCATGCAAGCATCTTCCACTTCCAACCCCATTGAGACAGATTGAAGAACTCTCCTGAAGAATGTTCCACATCCCAAAACGTATAGTTTATTTTTGTAAGTGATCAATGTTTGAGCTATCTTACATGTCTCTATGAACATGTACAATAAAAAAACCCAGGGTGCAACAATGTCGTCTCACTCTCACTGATAATGAGTCTGTGCTCAACACTGGCAGATGGGAGAAATGCCACCGTTGCAGAGCGTGTCAGTCAGCTGTGGTAAGATGTATTAGAGAGGAACAGCTCCTTAAATCATGGGAGTATAAGCATATGTTGTTTGTGCTACTTTGTTTGCTTCTGGTTG